>VXAV01000010.1:45443-58853 GCA_013399715.1 Alectura lathami
TCATAGTGGCTTAATTATAATTAAGAAAAAATCCACTGTGAAATATATCCTCCACCATTATTATAAAGCTTGATTTTAAAGTATGATATAAAATTTGTGTAATCAAATTTTAATCTAAACCCTTTACAGTTTTGGTTTCATACAAACTTAAGAGAACTAATTTGGAGAAATGGAGAAAATGAAAAGATCTTTCATTGTTAAGTTTCACACATTTCCTGGCATTTTATGCTATTCTGGCTAATGAAGATTTCAAAACTGAAACTGTTTTANNAAAAGGCATTGCTCTGATCATAAGCAAATAAAATTGCGTTATGTGGTACAGCAATTGCAATTGTCAGCACAAAGTAATGAAAGTCCGCAACAGATATTAAATATTGTCTGCTTAGATTGGTAAATTATTAATTGATTTGTGAGTGTTAATATGGTGACTCAATATGAAAAGATTCTATTCACATATTGTTTAGATATCATATTAACACGTATATATTTGGGAGTCTTTAAATACAGTTATATTTCTCAAACATTCCTTCCTTCTATAAGAGATTTCACTAATATTCTGTTACTCGCATGAATGTTTATTCCAGAAAAGGCAAAGTTCCCTAAAGTTCAGAGTGACCTGTTGGAAAAATAGCCAGTAAATTCAAAGTGTGTTTAAACAGACAGTTAATGTTATGTAGGATTTCTTGAATTTCAAAGAAAAGGAAAATAATGTGTTATTGAAAATACAGTTGCATGGAGTTGTCTAGCTTTGTCAGACTTTTCAAAGGATGACCACATTAGAAATTCAAGCTCCTTCATGCAGACACGATCACTGTTTTTGTTTGTTTGTTTGTTTGTTTTTGACCAATGCTATTGGGTCTACCAACTGTTTAATCCCAAACATACCCACAAGTTTACATTCACTACAATGACAACATTCTTAAACCAGCATTTCCAGAAATCCAATGCACGCATAGGATCAAATTCAATCAGGATGCAGAATGCCTCAAAGTGTGTCCCATTTAAATTTGTCTGTTTACACAGAGGCTGAATTTGATCAAGTCTCTAGCAAACAACTAAATAATTCAGTCCAGTGGCAGTCTTACTTCACATGACTTGTACATCTGTCGTGATTGTGAATATAGCTGTTTTCCCAGGAATGGGGCTTTGCTTTGATGAAATGTGTCTGGAAAAACAATTTTTAATACATTCGGTAAATAATACTTTGTTTGTCATTCAACCCACATGTTTTTCCATCTCTATAGAACCTCTTTGTTTTAGAGACAGATGACTAAATAATTCAGTCCAATGGAACCAGGACTATTTCACTTCGAAATTACAGCTGCTTGGAGCAGGAGAAGAGTGTCTTGTCCTCTCCTCCTGGTGATGAGGAAGATCTCTCTCTGATGGATGGCATTTGAAAAACAAACAAAAGGGATAGATGGATACTTTGGGCATCTTACAGCTCCACTTTAAAAACACTATAGAACTTCTTTGTGTGGCTGCACAGTGTAGAATTGTTTAAGCTCTCATTACATCATGGTGTGTTGCATTGTGAAATGCAGTGATTGCAATGTGATTGGAGCAGCTGTTATATTTCAAGTCACTTGACAAAAGGGGAAGTGTAGTGGAAAATCAAATGGATATATAAGGACATCAGAAGCTGTCAGTCAGAGCAAATTTTGAACATAGTTTTCTTTGTTTGCTATCCTGTTAATAAATGTAGTAGCTTTGTAATAGCAGCTTCGTTTAGATTCATGATGGTATAGATCTCTCTTTCAAATTCTCAGAAACTTTATAGAAAACAATAGTTGGATACTGTGGTAATATCAAAACATAACTAGATTACCTTTTGTCATGAATTTGAAGCCCTCATTAGCTGTTTCTTTTCGTTTAATTGATTGTAATTTTTTCTAATCAAGCGGCATAATAAAACTAACGTCTATATAAATTTTTAATTCCCATTTAAATCCTTGAATCTTCTCAGTTCTTATCCTCCTGATTTTCTGAGCGAAATGCAACTGCTCTTCACACATTGCAAAGTCTTGGATCTCTTCCAGTCTTAATGTAGGCGGTATAGATATGATGGCATTTATTTTGATGGATAGTGTCCTCAGAGATACAGACAAGGATGAAATGTCAGTGCTAATACTTCTGAGTCTGCTACAGGTCTGTGAAAATCTCATGCAAAGGAATCTACTGATGTGTTCGTTTGACTTAGCACAAGTGTCTAGAGTTAGGTAAAGTAAAACCTCTCACTGTTAGCCAATAAAACTTGCTGGAGCATAATGAACATCTCTTCTTTCCACACTGGATATTTCTAACTTTAAGGTTAATTCTGTCTCCACTCTGATTGAACATGTACCTGAGGCCACTGGGAGAGCTTTAATGATCAAAGTGTAAAAAAAAAGAGTAAGATGACCAGTCAGTGAGTTGACAGCTGGAGAATGTACTTTGTAAATCAGGATTACAGATAGTCTTTTCTTTTCTAGCCTTCTTAATAATTGCTGAAGCTATGCATAGATGCATGAATGAATATAGCAGGGAAAAAGTAACGCAATTATAAAGAAAAGGCTACAATATGTTTTCAAGCAAGTCCTCCACAAAGTAATGAATAGAGCCAACTCAAAATGTAGATGATGAAATAAGCACCTTTACATTATCTGCTTTGGTGATACATCATTAAGATAAATTTTTAGTGGTCTCCAAATCATGATGGCAAGTGATGTTGTTAGTGGAATTATGGGTGCTCCTCACATTTACAAAGGGCTCAGACTCTTCTGTGTATAATTACAGAATCATTTGCTTTCTCTCCTCAGGGCCTAGAAGGAACTCCATTTTTTTCTATCTGTAGCTAACTCATAGAAGTGGAGTGCTGTCAAGATGGTTGTCTATGTCTTGTTCCTTGTAAGAGCAGTCTGTAACACATGATTTACAATCATTTTCTTCTATTGGTGCTGTAGTATACTTTCAAGATATGAATTTATACTATATCACATATATAGCATTTTGTTTCATGGTGTGAATATGGATTTGTACCATTCATCAAACTTAGAACCAAGCTTTCAGGTTTGTCATCAATGCCCAGTGAGACTTGTTGTTGTGTATCAGGCCACAACCGAAGACTCCCTTTGTTTTTCTCAAATGCATTTTTCTGTTTGTCTTGTTGTGCTGAACATTTCCTCTCAGGAATGCATTCATTGTGAACATCTTTGTGACTGTTTGCTGCGTGCTTTGCCCTTTCTTCTCCAAGCCTGCAAGTTAGGCTACAGATCTTTCTTTGCATGTAGAATTTTTTCCATTCCCCACATTCTGGGTTTTGGGCCCAGGAATATGAAATGTCTTCTACTTGTCTAAGAAAATGTCTTGCATTTGACTCAGGGGGACATTATACATTTATGGTGCTATATAAAGCTTCGTCATCTAATAAGCTGATACTATATTACCATTAGGTCAGTTTTATGGCTCTCATGTTAGATGAATTTCCTCTTGTAGCTTAATACCAGTGTATTGTTCTTACATGGCAAGGTTTGGTAGCAGGGGGCATGCAGGGGTGCCCTCTGTGAGTAGAACCCAGAAGAACTGTCATGCTTCAGGGTGACACCTTGGCTGAATTATTCCAATGCATGTTGCTGATAGAGCAAATGTTGCAAAGCAGCAAGTAGTTCCCCAATCTGTATTATAATATCTTTTTGAAAACTTCCTTCTGAAAATTTCTCTGTAGGCAAGCTAAATAGTAGCCAGAATCTTCTGGAAATATTGATTTATGAAAGACTGTAAAAGAAGGCAAAAATGTAAGTATTAAAAACATCTGTTTTAAAAAAGAAAATGTTGCTTATACAATATTTTTCAAGGTCAGAAAATAAATGATGCAATTGTTTCTCTGCATTATGGGCTTTCATAAAGCAAATTCATGTAGATCCTTTGTTGCTTGGTTTCCTATTTAATACAGTGCTAACCCATACTTTCCTACCTCATAACAGTGTTTCTGGATAAATACACTCAAAAAGAATGACTTTTTCAGGAAAATGTCTTGCAAGTACCTGAGGATCTTCTTTTCTAATGTGTGAGTAAATAGGGCAAAGTAGTCAAAGGAGACAGAAGGAAAGGATGTTTTTTATAGAAAATACAAAGAGAAGACACTTTATTTTTAGTGACAGAATGCAGAGAAAGAGTTTCAGTGAAATGGGAATCTTAAGAGTTCCTTTTTTTTTTTTTTTTTTTGGGAACTCACACAGTTTAGGGATGACTCCTAGTTTTGGTGTCAAAGATGATTTCTTCCAGTGACCTCTGGGTTAGCTGTTATGGATCTGATCTTGGTCTCATGAGTGCTTAGAAGTCCTGGAATTAAGCAGTATGATAAAATTTGAATGTAGAGTTGTGTAGAGAATGTACAGTTGAGGAAGCCAGTTTGCATTGTATCAAAGGTGGCTGGAGAAGGGAAGAAGTATGGGGACTTGAGAATTGCTGCCATGGTAAGAAGGGCTAGCAGAGCTGAACTAGTTCTGGTTCTACTGTGAAATGTTGGCATCTGATAAGCATGCTAGATAGAAAATGAAAAGCTTTGTTTCAGCAAGTATGTGGACATACTCATCTGTGAAAGGCAGTGTGTAATAAACTGCTATCTGAACCTAGAGAAAATGACCTCATTTCACAATGAGTAGTCATCCAAATTTTCAAAATCTAAAATGTCACTGTTCTCCATTAGCTGTTTGTATGGCCTCCCCTAAGCTCTGTTTCTCCATCCGGTCAAGAGCCAAATTCTGACTGACTTTAATAGGAGCAGAATTAGGCTCATATTGAATTTTTGGAACAATGTTAACATTGCTGTCAGAAATATTATGAGTTCTACCATCATGCTTTCCCCTGACATCTGCCTGTTTCAAGGTATAAATGAACTAACACACAAGGCACACTTGAGGAAATTTTTACATCTGCCTGTCTTGGCAGCCAAGAGAGATGTTGTAAAGTACTGGAAGCCTGACAAACCCTGCAGCTTTCAAAAGTTAGATTGCAAATGTTTTCAGTTTAGCCTCATTAAAATAGGAATAATAGTAAAGGAAAAGCCAGAATTTAGATTTCTTTTTGATCCAAAACTGTGTAAGAAGACAGAACAAATAGTTCCTCTGAAGACCTATAAAAGGCTTGAAGTATGGATTTATCTCTATTTACACAGTGAAACTAAGGGCAAAAAGAGATTAAATGATCTATCTGGTGCTTTGGTAAAATTGTCCCTTCTTTTAAAACAATCATTTTAATGTGTGTGAAAATTTATTTTCTGCTTTACGGTCATTCTACAATGTTAGCATTACTCTACACTTTCTACTTTTCTAAGCCTTTGTTTTTTTTTTTGTATCTGATTCTAGTATTTATTATGCAGACATAATAATTCTGTGTCCTGTATTGCTTGGAAAATGTGTAGCAGATGTCTGTTCTGTTTTTGCTGTTGTACAAATCAATATATTTTCTTAAATGGAAAAGCTAGGGGAAGAAGGTCATTCTAGATGCTGTAGACAAACTGAGTTTGTGTAGTCTGCAATACAAATGCAAAAAAAAAAATCCCCAAAACAAAACAAAAAAACAAACAAACAAAAAACAACAACAAAAAACACAATCTCTTTCCCATGACTGATCAGAAAAGTTTTAATTCTTAAAAATACCTGAAATGTTTATCTACAAGTTTATGGCTTATTAAATCACTTCAGTAACTTGTTCCAGACTTTCTAAAGGTACAACATTCTTGACCACAGCTAAGAATAAGCTATTTTTAAATTGGACTTAGCTTTTTTTTTCATTCTCATCAATGTTAACAACTGCCTGTCCTTAGCATGCAAAGTATTTTTACAAGACGTGACTAAGAGCTGTTTCTTAGATATAGCTGTAGGGTCTGTCAATCCAAAGATCCCAACTACTTCCTGTAAATAACAAACTGCTTCACCTTCTTGTAGATTTGCAGTGAGCAGGAATTGGGAGCATTAATTATCTCACAGGATGTACTGAACAGCTCTCAGGTCATGAGACGAAGTTCTTCCAAAATCTCCACTGCCACAGACTCTACTCTGGCTCTGTGTTAGTAGACACAATGTAGCATTTTCTTACCAAGATGATTTTCTATTTCCATAGCAGCAAACAGTTTGGACAGAATTCAAGTGTGCGTTTTTTTTTTCTCTCTTCTTAGCAAAAGCACTAATGAGAGCTGTGGGATTAAGTTGCAGCATCAATGCTCTGTTTGTTATAAAAACAGTGGATTTTGTATGTGGCCCTTCCTATCAAGAAGATCAAAAATGAATGAGATAGATAGATATGCGGTAGAAGGGACCTAGAAATGGAGATGTGAATTACCTTGCCCAGGATCTTTCAGTGGCAGGCTCTCCGGGGCATAACTAGTGTTTATCTACTTCTTGCANTGTACATATTGCATTTAATGGTGTTCTTCTCCACAGTTTTGTTTAAACAATTTTGCTTCCTCTCACATTTGATACTGAACCTGAATTTGGAAGGTGGTATTGCACAATGCAAATTAGTTGCTGCTGGTCCTGTTACTTAATTTTCTATAGGAATTTCAGTTACAGTAGTTACAGGGACTAAACTAATGTTAAATATAACACGCTAAGATCAGTTGAAATTATTTTAAAAAAAGAAGGTAAAATCTGAGTTTTTGTAGCCATATCTACCACAGTAGTTAACTATATGGTTTTATGATGCAATTTTGTTAATGCTCTTAAACCATACTCCATTTCAAAGTGTGCATGTAGACTACCCTGTGGAACAGAAATGAAACTATTTGGAAAGAAGATTGTGCATAGGTGTTATAATGAACCATATCTAAATACTGAGGATATGAGCACTCAGGAAGGAAGCAGGCTAATGTAAGAGACAATTGCAGAGTCAACTGATGATACAATAAAAAGGTAGGCATTCGTTCTTGTTTTCACTGCTATTATGCATGTTATGCATGTTCATCCTCTTGGTATATTGCCTGTCTGATTGGCATCTCAGAAATGGCTCATAATCAAGTTTAAAAGAAAGACAACTGCAACAAAATTGGCAATGTTTGAAATTTTACAGCTGCAGCCATATGCCTTTTTACTTCAGGGAAGGGAAGGAGAGGAAGGAGCTGAGGTATCTCAGGAGATACATATAAGGAATTTTCAAATAACCACCAGTGGAGTGCTTCAGAACTTCATTTTTTGTCTATGATGCTTCAGATGGCTATTATCCTGAAGGTTTAAACATAGAACATAGTTTTGTAAGAAAAACTGGCATGGTAGTGTAGTTGTTGAATGAGTATCTTGAGAAATACTGTGATATTAGCACAGTGGGGTTTGCATATTGCTAGAGCTAATGGCCACAAAAGTATGTAAGCTGTAGTGTCCTTAAATTAAGAAGATTAATGTCCTCTCTCAACTTTTCAAATTCCTGCTTCCATCTTGGTCCACTCCAACTATGATCTGCTGTTGTCAGGCATATTTCAATTTCATTCTTTTTATCAAGCTTCCTCAGACCAATGATCACAAGCCAGAAGAGACCAGAAGAGGTCCAGGAGTAAATATTGGAAGCTCAGACATGAAACAGTCACTGATTAGTCACTAATCCAGTAATTAATATCATCATTTTTCAGACACAGGTTTAAATCCTTCCCTGTATCTTTCAGAACTCGTCAATGCAATATTTCTTACAACCCTGGGAACTACACTAATGATTCAGTTATTAATGATCCTGGAATAAGTGAGGTTCTGTTTTAAAGATCTTTTTATACTGTTGTTCAAAACAGTAAGTTTCAGTCATCCATGCTGTGGGAAAACTATTCCTTCTGTACTTCAACCTCCAGTACACCTGTACCTTTGAGATCAGAATACTGTACTCATTCTGACATAGTTACAAAAGATGTTGATAACTTGCATTCAGAGAGCATATTAAGTGTAACACAAGCATGAATGCATATGTGTACTTCCTGCTACCTGAGTAAAACTAGAAGACAGTTAGTAGAAGACACTAGAGCTTGAAAGGGCTGCATGGGTTTGGATGTAGAGCAGCGGTAAGCATTGAGGATAATGCTGCAGTGGAGTAAAAATAAATCACTTTAAAAGGTCTGACAGGAGAGTGGAGAGAAAATAACTGTATCACAAACACAGCTTCATGTTAAGGCAAGTATGTGCCAGCTTAGGCTGCTGGCAAGGATGACAAACAGCTGCCTCAGTCACCAACAGTAACTCTAGCATGCCACCATTAAGGCAGTCATAAATCACAGGTACTGCTCTGTCGTTACCCTAGTCTTCTACTGTAGCTAACAACCAAAGTTAAGGTATTATTTGAAGTCTGTATGTGTTAATTATTGGCAGATGTTTCTTAAGAGGACTAGATACGTGCCAACTGGTAGCAAATCCTAGACAGTTTCTCTTCTATTGAAAATTATTTTTAAAGTATAGTAACCACATCAAGTTACAGTTTCCTTTTCATGAAACTTTTGGTAATGGACCGTGAAATGTAATGCAAAATGTAATTTTGGAATATTCATTTTTATCCTAAAAGCAAAGCTTTGGATTTCATTTTTTCATGTTTTTGAATGGTAAAATAAGATTTTAGTATACATGTCCAGTTTGAAATCTTTCTTTATTAAGGTAATAAGGTACAGTGCTGGAACGCTGGAAATGGAGAGTGCTTTGAAGATTTTCCAATACTTTTTTGTCAAATTTGACACAATAGTTTAATCAGACTGAAAGTAAGACTTGAAAATTCATAATGCTCTGAACATAGTTAGATTCAACCACTGTTTACAGTATACATTGTTTTACATTTATTTTTAATTTAAATGCTCAGCCTCATGCTAAATTCCATAATAGCCTGTCTTGTTGAAAATCTGTATTAATGATCCAGAAATCTCCTTGATGAACCCTTGAAATTCTCAGGTAAAAATGATCTGAACTACAATTTCTAAAATATAGGATAAAGGAAATGCGGTGTCATCTGAAAGTACTGATGAAGTGTAAAGTAATTTTTATTCTTTGTAATGTGTTTGCCACCACATTAATTCCTGAATAATGACAAGGAATATTTATTACATACTTCTAGGCATTTCATGTTGCTGTTGACAGTTTTACCATTTGCCATTATTAGAATATATTTTCTTACATCTTCCAGAATTAACAGTCAGATATTTTATCTTTTGTGCTTCTGTTTCCCTAGTTTTAATTTCTACTTACCGATATAAAATTCCAGTCCTTCATTTGCTATATGTTAATTTTTATTATTTTTAATTACTGTGCTTTATAATCCTCTGGAAACTTTTATTAGCCAATACAATCATTAGGGTTTCTTAATTAACAGATTTTTGAAATATGTCACGTAATAATTGTAGCTGGAATTCACATTTTTCTGTTTGTATAATTTGGTTGTTCAACTCATAATTTAATTTTAGACTTTGGAAAATGCTATTTTTTAAGCACCAAACATGATAAAACATTTTTATGTCTTCTTTTATTTGCACATAGCAAAACTGAGTAATTTTAGGAGAACTCGGGAAACTACAGGCCAGTCAGCCTCACCTCTGTCCCTGGGGATGTGATGGAACAACTTATTCTGGATGTCACCTCCATGCAAGTGGAAAAAAAAATAAGATTATCAGAAGTAGTCAACATGATTTCACCAAGGGGAAATCGTGCTTGGCCAGTCTGGTAGCCTTCTGCATAGCCATTGCCAGCTGGGTAGATGCGAAGGAAGAGCAGTGAATGTTGTCTACCTTGTCTTCAGCAAGGCTTTTGACACAGTCTCCCGTAACATCAAGGTAAGCTTTGGAAGTGTGGGATAGATGAGTGAACAGTGAGGTGGCTGGGAACTGGCTGACAGGCAGAGCTCAGAGTGTTGTAATTAGCAACGCAGAGTCTAGTTGGAGGCCTGTAGCTGGTGGTGTTCCCCAGGGGTTGTTACTGGATCTGATCTTGTTCAGCATTTTTATCAATGACCTGGATGAAGGGACAGGGTACGCGCTCAGCAAGTTTGCTGATAATACAAAGCTGGGAGGCGTTGCTGACACAGCAGAATGCTGTGCTGCCATTCAGCAAGCAGGAGAGTTGGGTGGACAGGAACGTTGTCATGTTCAACAAGAGCAAGTGTAGAATCCTACATCTTGGGAGGAATGACCGCACAAATCAGTATAGGTTAGGGGCTGACCTGCTGGAAGGGAGCTCTGCGGAGAAGGACCTAGGTGTCCTGGTGGACAACAGGTTGGCCATGAGCCAGCAGTGTGCCCTTGTGGCCAAGAAGACCAGTGGTATCCTGGGGTGCATTAAACAGAGAATGGCCAGCAGGTTGAGGGAGGTGATCCTCCCCTTGTACTCTGCCCTGGTGAGGTCACAGCTGGAGTCCTGTGTCCAGTTCTGGGCTCCCCACTTCAAGACAGGGAACTCCTGGAGACAGTCCAGTGGAGGGCTACAAAGATAATCAGAGGCTGGAGCATTTCTCTTATGAGGAAAGGCTGAGAGACCTGGGATGTTCAGCCTGGAGGAGAGAAGACTGAGAGAGGATCTCATCAATGCTTATAAATATCTAAAGCGTGGGTGTCAAGAGGATGGGGCCAGGCTCTTTTCAGTGGTGCCCAGCAACAGGACAAGGGGCAACAGGCACAAACTGGAACACAGGAAGTTCCATCTGAACATGAGGAAAAACTTCTTTAATATGAGGGTATCTGAGCACTGGAATAGGCTGCCCAGAGAGGTTGTGGATCTTCCTTCCCTGGAGACGTTCAAAATCTGGCTGGACACATTCCTGTGCAACCTGCTCTAGGGAACCTTCTTTAGCAGGGGGCTTGGACTAGATGATCTCCAGAGGTCTCTTCCAACTGTTTTGATTCTGTGATTCTTTAATTCTGTGTTTGTGTGTAATTCTGAATTTCTCCAAAGTGGATGAGAATTTTCCTAAATTGAGAAGTTGGCACATCATAAATTCTGATGCAATCCTTGTATCAGGAGGGTGAAAAGTAAGGCATGTTTCACTGAGATTAGTTTCTATGACACAACTTTTTTACTTCTTATGTAAGTGACTGAAAGAGTTGGTATCAATATTCTCTGAAGTCTAATTATACATTTGAATAGTGATCCACAGTCTTTTCAAGGACCATTTTCTTGTCAGTTATGGGTTACTTAGAAACAGCTAACACCGTTTTGGTAAGGATTGGTGTTTTGATTATTATTTTGCTATCTCTGTCCTTTTTAAATAAATAATATCTTATTCTTCAAGTTACACAGTTCATTTCATGAGAATGCTGCAATACCAATTTTATTAATTTTATGTATGTAAACAAAAATTCTGTTTCCTCTTATTTATTACCCAAGCCCCTAGCTCAATATATTTATAGGTTTTTGTTGTGGATATTTTTGCTAACACAGCTTGATTTAATTTTGAGCAAGTGCTCATTTCAGTTGGTCTCTATCTTTGTTAATAGTTTAACACCTGGAGTGGGTGGGAAGGTGTGTCGTGTGAGGAGAGACTGAAGACGCTTGGGTTGTCCAGTCTGGAGAAGATAAGGCTGAGATGTGACCTCATTGCTCCCTGCAGCTTCCTGCGGAGGGGAAGCAGAGAGGGAGGTGCTGGTCTCTTCTGCTTGGTCACAGGTGACAGAACAGGTGGGAACTGAATAAAGCTGTACCAGGGGAGATTCAGACTGGATGCTAGGAAAAATTTATTTACTGTGGGAGTGGTCAAACACTATAATAGGCTTCCTAGACAGAAGGTTGATGCCCTGTGCCTGTCAGTGTTCAAGAGGCACTTGGACAATGTCCCAATTATTAATGCCTCAATTTAGCTTTTCTTAGCCTTGAAGTGGTCAGGCAGTTAGACTAGATGAACTACGTATTGGTCTAGTTGGACTACGTGTAGATATGGCACTTAGGGACATGGTTTAGAGGGCACAGTGGTGTTAGGTTGATGGTTGGACTAGATGATCGTAGAGGTCTTTTCCAACCTTAATGATTCTTGATGGTCTTTGAAAGTCCCTTTCAGCTGAACTATTCTATTCCATGCCATGCCATGCCATGCCATGCCGTGCCGTGCCGTGCCGTGCCATGCCGTGCCGCCTCGTGCCGTGCCGTGCCGTGCCGTGCCATTCCAAACACCCCAGATACTAGGCCAGCAAGCTTAATTTCAGAAGATAGGTGGCTACTAAGCATTGTACTTACCATTATTTATAGAAGCAGAGATGTAGGGGATAGCAGTATTTTTTTTTAGCTATATACCCAAGGAAGCATCTGGGGAATTCTGGGACATATTTGCACATCACTTTTCTTTTTCCCTTTATACATACCACAGTAACTCTTATGTGAGAACATTACTACCTCTTAAATGGTAGCTATTCAAAACAAAAGAAAAAACACCTTCTTAGAGGTTATAAAAAAGTTTATAATTAATGTGATGTGAATCATTCTTCAAATGTATTTCTGCTCCCCTTTTATTGTAAAGAATTAGTGGTGCAATAAAAAGAGAAGTATTAGTATGTTACAGTTTTATGTGACATCTTCGATGGCAAAACTAACTGGGAGAGGTGTTCAGCAAGCTATCAGACAGTATTATGTGTTTTTTGTTTGTTTGTTTGTTTGTTTTGCATATAATATAAAACAAAATGGCAAAAGAACTTAGACAATGAGAGAAATCACAGTTATCCCATGTGGAGGCATTCAGGGCTGCACTGACTTGAGGCAGAACTGACCTTTCTAATTCTATCTGAAAAGGTAGATAATTCTGTCATACTTAATCATATCAGCCATGAGGAGATCTCAAATGAACAATACAGCCATGATTTATTGTAGTCTCATGGAGTACTATCATGGCAGATACACCATCCAAAAGTATTGTCCAGAAACCTCTTCTAGCCTCTCACGACTCCTGCTTCTTCAGTGGTACCACTCAGCAACCACACCATCAGGTAGCAGTGACAGTGTCACAGAAAGATAGAATCATAGAATATCCTCAGTTGGAAGGGATCCACAAAGATTGTTGAGTCCAACTCCTGGCTCCACACAGAACCACGCAAAAATTAAACCCTATGTCTGAAAGCATTGCCCAAATGCTGTCAGGCTTGGTGCTGTGCCCACTGCCCTGGGGAGCCTGTTCCATTCCCAACACCCTCTGGTGCAGAACCTTTTCCTAACACCCAGCCTGACTCTCCCCTGATGCATACTGTTCCCTCAGGTCCTGTTACTGTCACCAGAGAGCAGAGATCGGTGCCTGCCCCTCTGCTCCCCTCATGAGGAGGCTGTAGGCCACCATGAGGCCTCCCCTCAGTCTCGTCTGCTCTGGGCTGAACAAACCTCAGTCACTACTCATATGTCTTGCCCTGTAGACCCTTCACCATCTTCACAGTTGTAGTGGCTTTCCCCTCCCCCTCTGCCGGTGACTGCCGGCTGAGAGTTAAAAAAAAAAAAAAAAAAAAAAAAAAAA
>VXAV01000011.1:13847-36266 GCA_013399715.1 Alectura lathami
TATGTGACAGGGGTTTTAAAAAAATAAATTTGAAGACTAATGCCCATTTATTGTTTCTTCTTCAGAAGTGAAAACTTGTTAGAATCTGAGACAGCATGTGGTACTCATTTACCCCTAAAGGTGATCTGAACTTGCTTTTAATAGCCTTTAAAATAAGGTCACTCATCAATATTTTGAAAATGACCAGTTATGTCTAGTAAGACATCTAGTAAAATACGATTATTCATACTCAAAATCACAAACTAATATTTTTACACTGAGAATGACAATTTTACCCATTCTTCTACATAAAAACAAAGATTTTCATCAGGCAAAAAAGATTTCATCAGGCAAAGTTATCAGGCAAAGTATCATGTTTCTAGCTCTGAATTTTAAGTTCAGGTTTTTCTCAGATAGATGTCTCTGAAATGTGTGACCCATAAATTCCTGTAAATAACAGAAAATAGCATCTGAAGTCTCCTAAATCTCCTACAGGTTCAGCACCTTTTTCCTCTCCCATTGTGCTGAGATGTGGGTACCTGTCCTCTTAACACAGCTCCATCAGACACAATAAAGTGAAAAGAAAAACAGAAAACAGGCTCAGTAGAATTCCTCACAAGCATTTTGTACTAAACTAGCCCAGACATTGAGATATTTTTCTATGAAAAACAATGGTTCTGTGAGCTGCCGCCTAATGCCCACACTTCCTAAAAGTCTTCCTAATGACCTAAACAGTATTGTCCTTGCTGTCTCCCACTGAAAGCCTTTTTTATCTATGGTGATGATTTCCAATGAATCTGCAGAGAGACCTTTCTGGAATAGACATTTTTGTCTGCTTGCTATTTTCCTCACACTGATGTTTCCTTCTTGCTTACCTGAGGAGGGAAAAATATCATCCAACATGTAGCTGGAACACAGCTAAAGCCGATGATCCCTGAATGTATTTCTGACAGATTTTCAGTGGTGATCAAACAAGGTGTAAAATGCTCAACCAGATGTCAAGCATTCTTCCTGGCTCTTATCTGGAGGTTATTTCAGTAAACTTGATTTTGACACAAAATAAAGTTTGGGTCATATATGGACATACTGCTATTTCTGCGGCCATGCCATGAACTAGCCTGGGAAAACCACACAGACAATAAATCCCACCATATTTTTATTATTTATTTATTTTTCCTGAGCTATCTCCAAGTAAGCTCCTCAGTTTTGTTCATCGTGTGTTTGCAGAAAGAGTAGCATCTGAACAGCACATGGAAGAAGCTCAAGGAATAATAATAAAAAATAATAAATTAAAAATAAAAAGCCAGAGAAGTAAATGCAGGTTTGCCTACGATGTAATTGCCACCTGGATACTCAGAGAACCACAGCCCTATACAGTTTCATTCCAGACACAAAACAAAAATGATCTGATATTTGCAGCCATTTGCATCATGATAGATCTTGTATTCCTTCTTTATTAACTAGAAAATATAACTTTTTCTCCCTAAATTAATCATACTTTTAGAATCCTGAGATATTTATTCTCTATATATACCTTTATTCATCTGCTGTTTGTGGAGTCATGTCTTCTGTCACTAATTTTCATGCTTTTCATCTCTAACTAAGGTGACTTCTAAACTAAATAAATTCTCTTTTTGTGACCGTAGGAGTTTGGGCCACATAGTAAAGCTTCCTTAAAAAATTCCCACTCACTCTTTACAGTACCAGTCAACCTATATCCCAGAATAATCCAGTGACTACATAGAACAAAAAGGGAGAAAAGAAATCATACTGGTTTCTAAAATGCTTACAAAACATATCTAATAAATAATAATTGTGTTATATGTGATTCAGGTTATAACCAAAACCAAAATTAAAGGTAAAATATCATGTAATATTTCAGTTCCTACTGTCATGGAAATTAACATAAGAATGTTAAAGATATGCTAAATGCTATTAGATAGCTTTTGCAAAAAAAAAAAAAAAAAATCAAGAAAATTATTATCCTGCTTGTTATTGATTGTCCATCTTGCAGAAGCATCTATGCTTACTGCTACAGGTGCAGACAATAACAAAAATGAAGAAAGCATCAAAATAGTATAGGACATTAATAGTGTCCTCAGAGGATTACCCTACTAGATAGTAGCAAATTCCAATTTCTAACCCTATACAGCCATGAAATAGTAGACTTGAAAATTATGGACAATTTTTAATGCAGGAAAACTTCTATTAGTGCAGAACTAAACCTCTCCCATGTTAGGTCTCAGGAGGGGTAGAAAATATTTACAAAGGATGATACAACAGAATACCAAATATGAAATACTAAGGCAACAAAAGGCATATAAAATATATTTATAAACAGATTTTTAAAAATCACAACGATTAGAAAGTACTGGAAAACCTGGATATTACGCTATGCCCCAGAGACTCTGATTTAACACGCAGAATAAAGATCATAGTTTTTTGGTTCTTAAACACTTTTTTATCAGATCTTTGAACTATATATAGTTTTTTTAAAAAAAATCTAAATTTATTTCCATGAAAATAAGTAGATGTATAGATACATACAGATATACAAACTTAAAAGCATCAGAGATCACCACATAATGAATGAAAGGTCGTATGCTTTAACGCTATTCAGTTACCTCAGCCTGAGACGTTACCCCTCTCAACTGATATACCACAACAGGTTGCAGGTATCATCTCTGCTTGCTCCAACTGGAAGTAGTATGCATTTGTTTCAGTCATCTTTACTGGCAGTAAAGATTTTGATTGACAAAGACAATTTCCAAAATTGATCTGAAATGCAGCAATGATTTTGGTTATCCATCCATAATTTGAATGAAGACATGCACCTACATTTTAAATAATTTCTTACAGTACTTTCCCAGTGCTGTTTAAAGGCTACAATACATGAATATATTTCATTGCTGGCACTAATATAAAAGTACATATACAAGAAGTATTTAAAAAAAATCAGTCAAATTTAAATAATAAAATCATACATATTTAATTTTCCAACTCTATGAGAAACACTGCAACTTTTAACTTGTGAATATTACTGAAAAACCAAATATTTCTGAAATCTTATGAAATTCTCAGTCTACTCTTCGATATATAAATAAACAAAGAGATGGATGCTGATCAAAAAGACAAACATCATTAAGGTTAGTTCAAGGGATAATGTGACAACCACCAGTGCACAAAGGTGAAGATTCACAGATACAGAAATTAAAAGTGAATGTCACAGAGTGGTCAGCTCACTTTAAGAGAGTCAGAGCCCAGTCTGAAATGGGAACAGGTTTAAAGAAGACCACCTGGAAACAACTACTTACAAGTGGCAACAGGTGTTGCCAAAGCATTCAGAGATATATCCTAGCTGAGATGGTGAAGTCTAGTAGCAGGCTGAGAAATTAAGGTGACGCATACTTGCAGTACTGTCTTCAAGTTCTTTCAATTATGCAGCCATTTAGTCTGGAAGTACCTGTCTATTAATCTTCTGGGGTTATGGTTAGGGTTATGCTGACATTTCATTTCTGTGGTTCTAAAATGAAGAAGAAGGTATCTACCACGGGAGAATGAAATTCTCAGCCACAGCACCTAGTGGGCACATTTTCATTAGCTCTTTTGGTGAAATGCCCAAGAGGATGGGCTGCATATTACTTTTCCTAACATTCCCTATGTACCAACTTGAACAACATTATCTTTCTGCTTCCTGTTGTGAACCCCATTCTGAGGCACTTAATTCTTCCCACAGAGGGTTAATTTAAGTTGTATATCTAGATCAAAGCTTCCACCTTGGGTACTGGCTTCCTGATTGTTAGCTGTTACCAACAGTCAGCACCATAATGGTAACTCTCTGAAGAACCAGTACTCCTGATGTTGAGAAGTTTTTGATAGCTTGCTCTAGTACTGACACCTATGCTGGAGTTTGAGAGAGCATTTTGAGGTACAGTTTCAAACACAAATCCTATTCATACCCTAATGCAATACCTGAACAAGACTTAATACTTCTGTCTGTACTAGGCTTCCATAATCTCTGCCCTTGCTTTCTGTAGAAAACAAGGCACAAGGTAGTAGGTTATATTCAAACTAAGAATGTGGTCTAACTTCTCAGGAAATGAGGACCAGCCTGACAACATGACTCAGGCAGAAATCAGCTTAGAAGATCTCATAATTTAATCACTTTAACCAGGAAGGTTTAATATGTGCAGTCAGTATTCATACATACATATACACACGTAGCCTACTAACAGATTTCTAAAACTTTTACTCGCACTCTTTTGTTGTGGTTTTCTGTCTGCCTAACTGTATGAAAAACTCACACACTGCTGTAAAGCAAATTACATTAAACTAAAGACATATATAGCCTCTTACAAATACAATTACAGTGTCTTTGTGACTGGACTATATAACTCGAATATGTTTTTTTTTTAAACTCAGTATTTGTGAAATGACAGATCACTGTGTCCTTTTAGAGTGTCACGAAAAAGATTCCTGCCAGTTTCAGTGTACATTATTTTAGGAATAAAATACCTTTCAATTATTACCAATTAAATATCAAAATCATAGGATCATAGACGTCTGCTTATATTTTTTATCCAAATATATACATATAGCCCCAATATAAATTAGTAATGACTTTAACTAAATTTTCCTGTTGCCAGCATTAGCTCTTTCCAAGTGTTGTTTATCTACTTATTTGAACAGGGATGCTTTCATGGCTAATTAAAAATTTCATTAGAGTATTCTATTTCTTGATTCCTTCTCTTTCTCTGCATTTTGTATTTGTTTGTCTTAACCTTGAACTGCACATATATTAACAAGATTTTTGTTGGATTGTGGCACTATTGGAGGCAAAACCTTTTGTCCAAGAGTCATCCACCCTTAAGCTTTTCTTTAAGAACCCTAAAGAACTTTTGCAAACGTGTAACTTTGAAGTTTAGCTTTCTAAAAATTTTCTCGTATTACTCAACATATAGGAAAATAATCACATTGATAGGAGTATAATTAACAGAACTGCAAGGTAAGGGGCCATGCACAAAACAATAACCAACTCTTGTGGTGTTAACAAGCCAGTCAGAGGGAGCAGGGTGGAATATCATTGCCAATTAAACAGTTTACTACCATGTGTAGGTAGGTGCTGCAGTAGAAACAACAGCTCCTTTAGAATCTATTTTTCAGCAGAGATTTTGTTCTTACCCTACCATAACTGTGCTGTTCTAATCACTGTGCAGTTGTACTCTAATTTCAGTGAATTTTAAAAGAGAGAGACATGCTTTTACCTCAGTTCCCCTGCAAATGCAGGCTTTCAAGGCAAGATCAGTGAGGGTGTAATATAATTTGTGCTGACAACATCTAAGAATACTACATTTAAAGAATAATAAGCCATTCATGCTTCTTCAAGTGGGTTAATGAAAGTCCTACTCTAAGTGATTATCAAGAAATATTATATAAGAATCCTAAAACTGAGCAATATTATCCCTGGATGTGTTCCAGGCCAGGCTGGATGGGTTCCTGGGCAGTTTGATCTAGTGAGCTAGTGGCTGGCAGCCCTGTCCACGGCAGGGGGGTTGGAACTAGCTGACCTCTGAGGTCCCTTCCAACCCAAGCCTTTCTGTGATTCTGTGATTCTATGGTTAGTAATGAGAGAAAGCTAGAGAAGACAGTATTGTTAGTTCTGAGTATCTGTTCTGCTAATATATAGTAGCAGACAAATATGAGGTTGCTTCAAGTGCCTTTGAAAGGTGTCTTCTAAGCACCAAAAGAGAACAACAGAGAACTAATCAGGGAATATTTGCTCCAGCACCTCTGCCCAGCTGTGCAAGCCAGGGCACAGTGCTGGCTCATGCTAAGCCTGCTATCACAAGCACCCCCAAGTCCCTCTTTGCTGAGCTGATCTCCAGCCACGTCTCCTATCTGTACCTGTGTCCAGCATTACTCCATCCCATCCACTCAGGATTTCCTCTGTTGAACTTCATGCTGTTGCTGATCACCCAGTGCTCCCGGGCAATCCCTTTTCATGTAAGAGGCCAAAACAGCAAAAACTAAAACAAACAGCACAGAAATCAGATATTCAAAATGGTGTTGAAGAGAGTATGTGCAGAAAATACCCCAAATGCCTGTATAGCACAGCTGTAGATTTAAAGTAAAAATTATTATCGCTCCAGAGTTTATAGACAATACATAGCTGGTGGCAATTATGTGGTACTTTGTATAAGCCAATTTGGGGGCATCCAGAAACCTACTTCTTTCAAGCTTATAAGAGAAAAAAATATTATCATAATCCATATTTGTAGTCGTTTTGGAGTGTTGAACTATAGAGGATGCCTAGGTACAGAGGACAATATTAAACAGGACCACTAGAATAAAAGTATCTTCACAGAAAATTGAGAAGGATAAGAAAAGGATTTAAAACTCATAGTAAGTTGTTAAAATAAGTATACTTTAGACAGCTAAGAACTTACTAAGTTCTTAAAGTAATAAGTTAACCTTATTACTTCAGGTGTGTGCCAAGTTTCTTGAAAAAACAGGTAACTTTCCTTTGACATATATTAAATTAGTTGCAACTACATAGTCAAACTATAGAACTCTGCTAATAGTAGAAATTTGAGGTTAATAGAACTTTTAGCAATATCACAGCATGTTGGGAAAAAGAGAAGGCTGCGTAACCATGGCAACAAGCATGCCTTCAGCTGATTTGTCATACTCTAGCTATGAAGCATTGATGATTTAGCTCACTTTATTAAATATTCGCTGCCCTTCATGTTCACAAGCATTAAAGTTTGTAAAAGATTTAATCAACCATTAAACTTTTTCTAATATTGATATTTTCTAAACCACAGCTTGGATGCTTATAATTTTTTAGAATCAGATAAAGCAGTTCCATGGCAAAAACCCACAAAGCAACAAAAATTATTTATATTGATCTATCTTGAATATAAAATTAATAAATATCCATAATGAATACTTATATTTAACATATGCACTATATATAATACATATTTAATTTGCTTTTTCTTTTGAAAATCTTTATTTTCCAGTAATATGTATACAACAGAAAAAATAAAATCAGGCAATCATTTACAGCACGAAATAAAACTATTCTACAAAATGCACAAATGCTAATTATTCCATGTAACAAGAACTAATTGCATTTGGAATTTAAAAGACATTTTATTGCAATTACAGGTGTGCAGTATAAATAATGAAACAACCCTAACACTTTTAAGTGAACCTTATACTTCTGCTTCTTGTTCAATAATTTCAGTTTGCCAACTCATTACAGATGTTCTGTATACTTTAGGAAGGCGTGTCTGTTACTTTTGTTAACTAATTTAGGGCTTGGAATTTTTTGGTTTCGTATTTTGAAGGTTAAATTCTTGTATCCTTATAAATTGACTTTAGATACCTTTATTCAGAACATGTATTTATTTTTGTAGAACTCATGCTTTACCAACCACCATTCTAAAGCACAGTTTTTAAGGCTTAGGTAAAAATGTAACATTAAGGTGGTTATGAATATGTTTTTTGTATGTGTTTGTATCTCTCAAGTGAGAAATGAGTGTGACAGACTTTTTGATAGTATAACTCATACTTTCCACTCCTTTTTTTTTCCCCAAAAAAAATTAGTTTTATAGCCCCAATTCAATTTCTGTAACATTTTGCTCTGTAACCAATGGATAAATCTGTAGCAGACATCACTGACAACTACATTTCATTTGTTTGAAACTACTTTCATCAATGAAATCATGTCCTATATTTTCTGTGTACCTTGGGACAACATATAGTTTATTTCAAGCTGTCTCACACACCTTTTCTTGTTTTAAAGGCAGTTTTACTTATTTAAGATAAGAAAATGCATAGGATTCTTGAAAAATAAAAAATGAGAATTGTGTCTGTTTGTGCTCTAAAAGTTCCCATTGCATGTTTGAATCTGTTGTGTTTGCAGTCCACTTCATTTAGGCAACTACTAGTCTGTGATGTCGTTATCAGGTAAAACATACAACAGGTGATGCCCATGAGTGGCCATGTCAAGATTCATTTCCCCGTATATTTTCCAATGTCATTCCCAGGATATTTAGTTTGAACATAAACAACAATACATAGAGGTTTCAAACCCTATCACATTCTAAGTTCCTTCCCTGCTTATGATTTTACAGTAGGTGCAAAAGCATTGGACAAGGAACAACAATGATGTCATCCACCATTTCTAAGGACATTGTAGTCATTCAATTGTTGTTACATACATTTTAACGCATACCAGCATCAGTTTTCAGATCAGCTTTCTCTTCATATGTCATTATGCTGCAAGTACATATACTTGAACTATGAAACAGAATGGAAAATATTTGTTAATTTGGAAGCAGTGAGTTCCTGGATTAGAAGATTATGTCAATTACAGGGCAAAAAACATGCAAGACAACTCTGATAACTGTGAATCTTGAATTTTCTATGAAAAATATAAGTATTACATCTATATGTTTATAAGGATCAAAATTTCTTACATAGGGATCAAAATAAATTAAAGCCATGATATTTTGGCCAGCTTCAGAAAATACTGTTCCATTTCCATTTACCAGAAA
This sequence comes from Alectura lathami, assembly GCA_013399715.1. Taxonomy (NCBI): domain Eukaryota; kingdom Metazoa; phylum Chordata; class Aves; order Galliformes; family Megapodiidae; genus Alectura; species Alectura lathami. The sequence goes on from VXAV01000011.1 coordinate 22,391, forward strand.
TTTTGGTCTCATCTTTCTGATTTAACAGTGTGTATCACTATGTTTTACCATGTGAAAAAATAGTAAAAATGTTAAAATAATCTTTTAAAATGCCCCGCTGTAGTATATAATACCTGTTCTATATGAATCTCCTATTCATCCTTCAGTTGCTCATTTACTTTCTCAGCTTTATTTAGTTGATCTTTCTGTTCATTGCATTTATCATGCTGCTCATGCATGCAACTCTAGACTTTTCCCCCTCTGGTTCAGTTTACTGACCTCAGCCTTTTTAAATATTCAGTGGTTAAAAATGAAGACATTTAATTAGTGAGGTCTAGGGGATCAATGGGTCTTTCCTTTAGAAATTGTTCATTATTCTGAAACAGCAATTCTTGTGACTTAGGAATCTTTTAAGGAATAATATCTGCACCTGCAAAATGTTTCTGTTTAAAAATATTTATATGCGTCATCCATTCCATTGTGGAATGAATACTTGTTTTAAGAGAAGAAACTTTGGCACCTAGAATTTATATTGTGCTTCCATTTGCACCACAGAACATATTGCTAGAACACAGTAAGTTGGTTTAGAAATTATAGTGAAATGAAAACTACCTTTTTTCTTTTCAAAAAAAAATCTTGATATTATTCAAGTGTTTTATTTACAAGAAATGACAGAAAGGTAATAAAAAGAAAACTGATTTCTCTTCTAAATGGAAAATAGATTAATATATTCCATTCACCAAATTCCCTACACCATGGATATTTCTTTTCTCCTCTCCTTTATGCACCATCAGAACACATAATTGTGAATCTTCTTTACACTGAGGTCAATGACCAAATCCAATTGCCATCAGTGGGAAGCATGGTTTTAAACAAAGAAGTAAAGTATACCATCCATAGTCAGCAGAGAAAGGTAGTGAAGTGCAGGAGAGCACAAGCCACTTTTTTTTTCCTCTTTTTTTTTCCACTACAGATACAAATTGCAAGTCTAATAGTGCTGAACTGTTCAGCTGACAGCCTAGTGAATGTGTCACCATATGAAAGGAAATACAATGGTGCTTAAGTGATTAACAAGATATCTGGATTAAAATTGAAAAATATTGAAAATAAATTAAGACAATGGGGTTACATGTTCCAAGTCAAAATACGTTCAATTTCTATACTTCATAGTAGATATTTAGCTTTACTTTTTCATTTCTTGTAAGTTAATGATTGATGTTCAGCACAAGTTTCTTCTGCAGGACTTACTCATAGTGGAATATGAATATTTTCTTTCTGTTTTTTTTTCCAACGCAGTTATTGTTTCACCATATATTCACAACTAGATCAACCATTGTGCAACAGTACCAAGCAATGCATAGCAGGTTTGAAAACTTATGAGAAAATTATATTCTATCCACTGATAACCAGATAATACTTCTAACTTTTGGCGTTTTTAGTAAATAGTAGGAAATTGATTATAAACATTTTGATTTATGTGACTTGCAAGACCTTTTTAAACAGTTTGCCCTGAATTTTGGAAATTCTGGCCATATACACTCCAAGTTTGTTAATGGTGCAAAACCTGGAGGAACTAAGTAGAGACTTCCAAAATTAACAGTATAATTTGGTTCAAAAGTTCTGCTCACAAACATCTCTAGCTGTTCCCCCGGTGTGATGGGTTAACCTCAGCTGGCTGTCAGGTGTCCTCCATGCCACTCCTTCACTCTCCCTCCTCTGTAAGACAAAGGGGGAAAACTCCTCTGGGCTGAGACAGGAACAGAAAGGAAAACAGACTTGGCTTGGACAAGGTTAATTCAATTTACTGGCAATTAAAAATAAAGTAGGAACAAAGACAGAAGAATAAAGACTTTCTCCTTGCCTCCTTGCTCCTTCTTTCCAGGCTCAACTTCACTCTTGACTCTTACTACCCACCAAGTGGCAGAGGGAGGACGTGTAACGAGGGCTGTAGTCTTTTCGTAACACTTCTTCTCTGCCACTCCCTCACGCTTTTCCCCTGTTCCAGAGGGAGATCGCTATTTGCATTGAAGCTGTTGTAATTTTCCAGCATCGTTTGCCATTACCTTTCCCATTTCAGTAAGGAGACTATTACCTTTCCCCTCAATTCTTTGTCTACCAACTTATAGTCTGTCACTGGTTTTCCATGTCCCCTTGCATAAGCCATGTCTTATGTTCTTCTTTGGTTGTGTGTTTTTGTCCTTGCTTGCTTATACTACAGTTTTACTTAACTTCTTAGTTAAGAACACAATTGCTCACCAACAAATGTCCAGGCAGGCCTTGAGCAACTGGGCAACTCCCACAGCCCACTCCACCCAGTTATATTGTTGAGCATAATGTCACATGGTATGGAATATCCCCTTGGCCAGTTGGGGGCAGCTGTCCTAGTTCTGTCTCCTCCCAGTTCCTTGTGCCACCCTTGCCCCTTCGTTGGCAGGGTAGCAGAAAAAGCTGAAACGTCCTTGGCTCTGTGTAAACTCCGCTCTGCAACAACTGAAACATTAGTGTGTTACCAGCATTGTTTTCATCCTGAATCCAAAACACAACATCATACCACCTACTATGAGGAAAATTAACTCTATTCCTATCAAAACTAGAACAGATCATATTAAATAGCTTGTGAATGGAAGAGAAAGCACACCGTTAGCCGTTAGTTATTTCCCACTACATGCCTATGAACATCTGAGTAACTGGTATCTGTAGTAAAGCACAAAGAAGTATGATGAGAATACTGAAAGGTATAGAAGACAATCTATAATACTGAGATTTGTCATCCTGGTAAATAATTCAGTGGCCACAGAGTTGGTGGAGAACATAATCATGGGAGGCATAAAAAAAAAGATTTCAAAAAATAAAAATTAAAATAAAAGTGGGTGGTATTGTTTTACTAAGGGAAAATCTAGGAACATCAAATTAACTATCTGGAGGCACAGTCTGAAACAAAAAAAAAAAAAAAAAAGAGATACTTCACACAACAAAAGCTGTGAAATTCGTTGCCACAGAACTCTGAAGGAGGGGGGAACAGAGTGCCTCAGGACATGCGACAGCCTCTGCAGTGCTCCCACCCCTGTGCCTCAGCCCTGCTGCTGCTGTTCTGCAGATGAGTGCAGTTCTGCAGTTGCTCCATCCCCCATATTGGACCCTGCAGCTGATCCAACTTCTGTGAGCCCTGCAATTGAACCAGAGGAACAACCTATGCCAGTATCAGTTGCCCCTGTAGAAGTCAAAAAAAAAAGGCTACAAAAATCAACTCATTTAGAAAGGAGAAAAGAAGATGAGAAAGCAGGGCCATACCCTACAATGGCCACCACCACAAGAATAGAAGAAGGAAGAAGGAGACATCCTAAAAGAGACAGTCACTGTCTGACCTCTAACCCTTAATGAACTGCGAGGCATGTGAAAAGATTATAGCTGACATCCAGGTGAGCACATTGTCACCTCGCTGCTCTGGTGCTGGAACAATGGGACCAGTAGCATGGAGCTGTTGGGCAGTGAAGGCTGGAAGGTAGGATCCCTTGATAAGGAAGCAGTAGTAATGAAGTACTTCAGTATATGTTTGCACAGTTCCTTTACTCATCCTAGAGGGATGAGTTGTAGAGAAGATACTGATCCACAGAGATATTTCATCTACTAAAAATTTGTAACACTGCTTGGAAAATACTATTCAGAAAAATAGTTTTCAACTACTCGTAGTCAAGTAGTAAGACATACTGAATGATGCTTCTATAAGCATTTCTCAAAAACACAAATGATAAATACTTTTCCAAAACCATTTTTAGTGAGATTACAGTAATAATTGCTTAAGAGTTACTCTGTGTATTTATTCATCTACTGTAAAATCTAAATATATTTTCATTCTTAGTTCAACACCGAAGTTCAACTTTCACTGACACAGTTAAAGTCATTGCACTGTTGCTTTTAAAGAATTTTTTGGTTACTACAATCCAGCAAATTATTTCTGTAAGAGTTTTTAGTACTGTACTACTATTCTTTCACAATAGTGATACACTTGACAATTCACATTTTTCATGTATTTAGAATTTTCAGGGCAATGTGGGTGGAGTTACCTCCAGATTGCTGTTTACTGTATGTTTAAGTTTAAAAAATTACTTTTATGGAATTTTTTGTAAAAGACTTAGAAACAGATTTTAGCTAAAATAATCTCATTTTTTCCTGCTTTTAGTATTAGAAAGAGCCCAGTAGTTTTCACCTCTTATCCTCAAAGTTCTTATCTAAAGTCTGTAACACATTATTGGAGATGCATGACAAATTTGATTTTCAGTACTCAGTTTGACAGTCTGTTTGGTTGGAAGTCTGACTTCAAACATTACTTTATAGAAATAGAAAATACCTTTTTGACTCTCAACTAATGAAATGTAAATAATAGAAATTTGCAAGGAAAGAAGTCAGCAATGACAAGGTTATTTCCTTCTATGTCCTTACAATTAATTATTTTTGAGGAGAGACTCATCTGGGAGTTCATCTAATTATAAATCCTTAAAAAGTCTTCTTGTATGCCTTATTAAAAAGTACAACTCCTTTTCAACAATGAAAGGTTTCCGCAGAAAGTGTAAGAGAAACATCCTTTACAAGTTAAAAAAAAAAAAAAAAGCTTTTGGAAGCAATCTCTCTACAGATCCATGCTAAAGAGTCATACACAAGGTCTCACAAAACAGAGAGGAACAATGTTTTTAGTTCTGTCAGTCCTCAGGTGTGTGTGGATGTCTTTTCTTATAAAGGTTTTTAAATAAATGAACTTATTACATGTTTATACATATAAAATCCAATTTCAAATGTTTATTCACGTGTCTAATTAAACATAGATATTTGCTTTAATGGTCATTAATGGTCAAAGTGTAGTGGAATACATCACCTTTGCACTACAAATATTTTTTTCTGTTAAATTTTTACATCATCCTGAATCAGTGAAATAACTTTTTTTTTTTCTTTCCCCAATTGTAAGAATGGGAATGTCATTACAATTAAATATATATGATAAGAATTCGAATTATACATTGCATTTCACTTTGTGAGTTGACTTTAAATTGCTCTTGAGTGACAAAGGAGATGAATTCAAATTTGCCAGTGCTCAATTGCTCATTTGATGTGTGGTAACAATAATTTCTGATTGTATGCCTTGATCCATAAATACATTTTGTTGTATTTAGATTATACAATGTGGCTTAATTAAATTCCAAAAATAATCTGATTGCAAATACTCATTTTTGTTGGAGTTTGCATGTACACTAACTGAACACTCTACATGCATTTAGCATGTGTTGCTGGGAAAATCTTCTCAATTAATACAGTTTCAACCAAATCAGAATCAAATGGTTTATTGATATGTAATTAACTGACAGTCAGTGAGCTTTGTCTTTTAATCAGTATCAGCAACAAACAGATATACCACAATACTACAAAAAGCTAATAAACACATATACATGTATTTCCAAACACCCTTCCATATTGGTGCTGGGGATGCCCATGGAGGGGAAGGCATGCTTCCCAGCCCAGGCAAAGCCCCTGGTGCCACAGAGCCACATCTGTTCTGCTGCTGCCCTGCTCCTCTCTTCTCCTGCCTGCTATAAATCTCCAACCTGCTATTCTTGTATGCTTCTTACTTCTTCTCAAGCTCAGTTTAAAAAATCACTATATCTCCTCCTTGGTTAATGTTAAATTCAGTTGATGGTCAATACCAACCCAATTACTCCTACTTTCCTGCCATTTCTCCTGGATTTTTTTGCCAGTGTGGGGTGTGCAGGCACCCCTAAAAGCATGCTGTGCCCACTAGTTGGTACTTCTGTCAAACAGCCCCTCCAACGTGGATATTTTCAGCAAAAATAGGCAGAATTTGCTGTGATTGCTAATTGCACATTGATGCAGTAACAGACAGCAGAACTGAAAATTAAGGACTGAAGAAAAAAAATTTCTGTCTTTGCTGTTTGGCACTTGGACAAAAACGAGAATGGAAACTGTCTGAGTTGTACACAGACGAACAATGAGAAGAAAGGGGATGATTAGGAATGTCTGTTGAAGTATCTACCAATAAAACATCATTAATGTTTTATAAAAATACAGCTACTGCATAATTGAGGGTGTTTTGGCCATCATTGTGAGAGATAAAGATTGTTTAATTTTTGAGCTGGAAAATAATGGTTATCTAAGTATCCATGATTGTTATGCACTTACTTTCAATATAGTCAAAGAAAAAGAGAATCACAAAGAGTAATAAATAAAACTGGTACTTCAGAGACATACACTTCTTAAAGCTAATGATAATTACAAAATGAAAAAAAAAAAAAAAAAAGAGAGAGAGAGAGAGAGAGAAACTGAGGTGGAAAAGCATGGAATTAAGATTACAGCCAGAGATTACTTAGAAGACCAAAATAACAAAACAGTTAAAAAACTGGACATGCTCCCTGCTTCTAACAGTAAGATGAATTCCAGTTAAGGAACACAATAGATAGTAGCCTTTCATGGCCAACATGGCCAACAATGCCATTCCCAATACCAGATGTTTCAGGCAAATATTGATAGGGTAAGATGGAGGACAGATACATTTATACTATATACATTCTGTGGTTACTAGCTTGACTTGTTACCGGTAGCTATCAGATTCTGTAGCACATTGACTCTAATCTGACTTAGAGGATGACTACTAGATATGTTTTAACACCAGAGATGCATGCAAGCTGACTGCAGGTAAGATGAGTAGAAGAGTACTTCTACCTTAAGTACTTCTGCATAAGTCAGATTGGAGAAAAATTCTCCCTTCTCAAGTGACAAAAAAAAAAAATGATGACCTAGATTCCTCTTAGGGAGATCAGAAATGAGAGTGGCTCACAAAGCACTCTAGGAGGTTGTTCCTACACTGTAGGAGTCCTTGCTATGTATTTTAACAGAGTAAATATTTTTGGACATTATGTAAATTTATGCAAGGCTGCCTAGACAGTTCGTATGAGAACAAATTGGTGAGAAAGACCAAGCAAGTCTAAAAGAGGTGGAGGCAAGGCAGAAGTAGCAGCAGAGGAACTGCAGTGCAGGCAGGATCATGAGACAGAGCCTTTTAATCCAAATCAACATCTATAAAACTGTAGCTTTTCCACAGGTCAGCCCCTGGGAATCAGAAAAAAAAGGAAATATACACAACATGGCTTGGTAGACTATCAGTTTTCTGAGGCATTTGAAGCTTCTGTGAGAGAACTAGGGAGAGAACAATAAGAGAGAACAATAAGTAAGCAATCTGATTTTTAATAATAGCACATGATGAAATGGCACGAAATAAAATACTCTTCCAGTACCTGAAGGGGGCCTACAGGAGATCTGAGGAGGCTCTTTTTACAAGGCCATGTAGTGACAGGATGAGGAGTAATGGCTATAAACTGGAAGAGGGGAGATTTAGGCTAGATATTAGGAAGAAATTCTTTCCTGTGAGGGTGGTGAGACACTGGCACAGGTTGCCCAGAGAGGCTGTGGATGCCCCCTCCCTGGAAGTGTTCAAGGCCAGGCTGGATGGGGCTCTGAGCAACCTGTTCTAGTGGGAGGTGTCCCTGCCCATGGCAGGGGGGTTGGAACTAGGTGATCTTTAGGGTCCCTTTCAACATAAACCATTCTAGGATTCTATGAATAAAGGGTCACTAGGAGGCTTGCCAGTGTTTGAACTTAAACCTTAACACACAAAGTATTAATTCAGGAAATCTGTGCCACTCAGAATACCTCAGTGAACAATAATAATGACCAAGAGTCTGGTTAGATACTCAACAGTATTCTATGTAATGTTAGACTCTGGATGCATGGAACTAGACCTTCTAATGTTTTGCTCAGACATGGAAGTTTGTGGCATGCTCCTATTGTTGGAAAAGGGGTGTTGTATTTGCTTCTGTTGCATACTCATGGTGCATTAATAAATCCTACGTAATAATATTCAAATTGGATCCCACCATTTAATTCTTATTGCATTTCTAATTCTCACCCCTGTGTTCAGTCCAATCCATTCATATGGTCCAAGAGTAAAGTGAAATTGCAAGCAATGTTAAATAGCTAATATCAACCAACTGTTTTTGTCCCACTCCTATGTTAAAAAAAAAATAATACCAAACTCAAACTTCGTAGTCTTATCAATGATTTCAAGTCAGTGCAACTTTCAAATGTCTTATGCATTTGTGTTCTCTATTCTGCTAAATAAATTTTTAGCAGACTGCAGAAAATTGCCTTTCAAAAAGGCAAAAATTCTTCTGGTCGGCTAGTACATTGCAGCTATTAGCAATTCTCATTTATTGCTCAGTTCTGAATTAAGAGAACACCAGAAGATGGAAGTCTTTTCTTCTCATAGATACCTCTCATTCACTTAAGACAACATTATTACTAGCTCTTCCAGCTTTTGCAATCATACATAAGACCCAGAAGGAAAATAAGAAAATGCTCTCTAGGGTCAGACCATCAAGCCCAGTTTTCTATCTCCAACAGTGATAACAGGAGAAGCTATACAGGGAGGATGCATAAGACTGGACATTTTCTTTAGTCCATCTCCTTCACCAGCATCCACAATTACTGTGTTGGAGCTGTGAGAGGGTACATCTCTGCTAAGTGCTTTTAGTACCTATTTATGGACCTGATGTCTATGACTTAGTACAAATCCCTTTTTGAATTGACTGATATTTTCCACCTCTACAAAATCCAATGAAAGTAAATCCCACAAGTTCCCTATATACTTCCTTTTAACTCTTCTCTTAACTTCCTATTTTAACCGGCCAACTGCTGGTTTCACTGAGTGCTTCATACTCATGCTGCGGGATTTCATGAAAAACAGTTCTGCATTCAGTTTATTCACTATTTCTACAATTGTGTAAACCTCAGTTATAACTCACACCCCACTCCAAGTCTTCTCCACTCTAAACTGAGATCCAAGCCTCTTTATACCTATCATAAGGTAGCGGCTCCATGCACTTGTTTTAGTTGCCCTTCCATATACAATTTCTCTAGTTACACAATGCCATTCTTGAAATATTGAGACGAGAAATAAAATTGTTAAAATAAAAGTATTTTTAAGTACTTAATTTTTAAAATACTTTACTGACTTTTTTTTTTCTCCATTCTCAGAAATAATTCAAAAAGGATTTACTCAATGGTGACCACTTTTACAGGAATTTCTGTGAGGCAGACCAAAGTCTCTTTTTACTCAAAATCCCAGACCTTGTTTAATTGCTTATTATACAGCAATGGGATCATGTTAACATCCTTGACTTGCAGCATCCATTGACTTAACTGAAATTAACAAATCCCACTTCAGAATGTCTGATGTGATGTTTATAAGAAAAAAAACATAGAGAGACAAAGGAGGAAAAAGTTGATTTGTCTTTCCTCAGATAGCAATTCTGAAAAGTGAAGATAGAAATTTAATTTTCCTTGCTAATGAACTTTCATTAGGTGCCCCAATAACAATGCTGTTTGTTAATCTAGAAAAACTAAAATGTCCTATTGGAGCTATTTCCATGCTCCACATTTTATAGTGTACCCCTTATATGAAGAGGAGAGCCAGCAACTCAGATCCATTAAATGAAACTTGGGTTTTATAACCCTGAGGACTGTTCAGACTCTGAGCCATGTCGCAAACAGGAAAACCATATCTCCAGCAAGTTATATACCAAATATTGAAGAATGGAAAGTATTCGGTGAATTCAAACTGACTCCGCTGACAGTTGGGAGTCACATTTTTTGGCAAGTTATGTCCTAGTACCTCTCTCAGTTGTAATGATTCCCCTCTAAAACATCAAACTGCTGTGAGAAATGTGGTAAAATGTCTGTCTTCTGATATCTTCCAGCCCAAACAGAAAACTTTACAGTGAAGTGAGCTTCAGAAACATTCCAGCTCCATGCAGAGGGAAAGGAATGCCAGAACGATTGATTTCTGGACTCTTTAGAGGTAGAAAAAGATAAATTGAGGCAAAAGAAACAGAAGAAAAAAAAAATAGAAAGAAGAAGCCTGGGATGGACAGAACAGCACAATGCTTTGTAAAACCTGAAGCAGAGCCCAGGATTCCTCAGCATTTATGATTTAATTATGAAATCTAGAGAAAAGTGGTGTAAACTGTAGGGTCAAATACTTCTATACTGCTCAATCCACATCCATTTGTCAAACTTCATTTATTGTTTGACTTGCTTAAAAGCTTCTTTAGCTCCAAAGATCCAGTCCTGCTAATGTTCACAGGAGTCACTAAACTTCTTGATTTCTTTGTTCCTATGTCAGCTGTTAGAGAACAGCATAAAAAAAAAAAACTGTGATAAAAGAATATCAAGTCAAGCAGTATGAGGCTGAGAAATACAGCAGCTAGATTTAGCTGTGCAATGTTAATCCACCTTTACATGTCATTTGATAGTCTCCAAGTATATGATTAACCTTCATATAGGACCTCTGCCCACCAATTCCATGAGCAGTATTGGACCTTTGCACTTAGTTTTTTGAATGTGTCTCCTTTTAGCTTTTTATATGAAATTAAATTATAAACTATAAAAGAGTTCTTCTCTGCATGTAGTTAAACTCCTTTTGAATGAAAAATTCATGAGTTTCTAGATGTTTTTAACATTTTTAAAAATAGTTGTAAACTTTTAGAAAAAGTGTATTTATATACTANCTATTGGAAATATTAATGCTGTTACTGTGCATTACTACAATACCTAACTCAGAGGCAGGTGCATCTTCAGTCTGCACAGAAGACTATACAGACAGTGAAACAGTAACATTTGGTCCTAGTAGTTAATTCTCTTCTATTTTTATCCCAGTAAATTTCTATTAGCATAAGAGAAAGAGTTGATTGGGCACTTAGGTGGTCACATCACAACAGAAAAATGCTGCAGAAACAACAGCATATGAAAACACAAGCTGTGTAAAATGAAATTTAGTATTATGTAATTATTTAAAAAGGCTAATTAAAAATAATTATTTCCATAATATGATCAGCAAAATCCAGATATTTTCAGAATTATAACTATACTTATATATCCTTTTGGTGTTCAATTAACTTGCAGTAAGTCCTGAGAAAAGCTGTATTTTTTTCAGAGAAAGCCTGAACATTTATGTTATTTACTTTTCTATTGATATTTTAATAACTGAATACTCTATCAATTCCACTCGTCTACCTGGAAGCTGTCTTTGTGGTGAATCAGAATTTTGCTAAAGCCGTGAATACAGCTGGAAAGATCAGCTAGAAAACATGGTGAAGATTTACCATAGAAAGGAAAACTAAGTAAGAATGTGAGGAAATGCTAAAGAAAAATTAGTGAAAGAAATACTAAACAGGAAGGATTTCTTTTCTTCTTTCTAATGGAAATGCACAATACATTTTGACTTAGTTTTACAAAGACAAACAGAAGTACTCAGAAGTATGAAAATTAAGGGTTTTCCATTTAACCCTTTCAAAGTCACATGAATTAATAATAACATTACTTAACATTTGATCCTGCAAGGCGCTAAGCACTATGATCGTCAGAGCACTTGCACGCATAGGTAATTTTAAGCGTCTGAGTAGCTTAAACAAAGCCATCATCATGCTTTTCACAAGCACATGATGAATCCCATTATTGAGTCCAGGCAAGGATTTTTGGAACCTTGAACAATCAAGTTAAGGGCTGTACATGGAGTGAAAAGAGCAAAGACATCCTGAAGAGTTTATAGCTATCAATTTAACGAATATTAATGCTTATATTTTAAACATTCCCCATGAATGCCTATGAGTACATTTTCTTCAATATACCTTCTTTTACTAATTCTTTGGTTACTCTGGTGCTGTTATATATTTGACTTGCTCTATTTTTTATAGACCCATAAAGAAAGGCAGTTGGGTCTTGTGGGACTGGGGAAAGAGGAGGGGGAGCAGAAGAAGAGAGGGGATGGTGGTGATAAAATATAATTCCTCTGAACACCTGCTGAGTTTAATTGCACTACAGCTGGTGCTGATTGCAAGTGGGTAAGGGAGGAGTAAGAGGGGGTTACCGAGTGATTGGCTGTCGTTACATTGAGTTTTATTGTCTTTTTTTTTTTTTTTTTCTTTCAGTATTATTCTTACAAGTTAAAAGAGAGTCTGAGTCTGAGGGATTAGGGGCATAAACCAAAGAGGAATCTTATGATCTGTGAGCAGAATAGGATGTGGCTTTTCCTGGATGAAGACATCTGAAGAGGGCATATGTGAACCTCAAGAGCAGGACTGATGATCCTAACAGACAAATTGCCACAGTATGCAGCATTCACTAGAATGAAAGGTTTATAGGTGAGATATTTAAAGAGGTCACCACGCCCAGAGCATGTGGGTCTGCAATGAAATAGAAGACAGTGCTCAAGATGAAGGAGTTGTGGTCATTCAAAAGGGATTGCAAACCATGCAGAGAAATTTTTCAAGCAGGTTCTTATTCTGCAAGAACTTAAAAATAACAAAATATGGTGGGTTTAAAAAGTATAGCATCAAGGCACTGTGGAACAAAACCATGTTACCAAATTGACAGAAATGGGCACTGAAAACTGGACTGTCATAATCTGATAATTGCTGGGAACAAGCTGCTTCAATATAGAAGAGTATGATGCACATAGTTGTACCTTAAAGACTTTATTTTAGAAGACATCAAAAGGGGTAACGAAACATTACATGTAGGTAATTCCTCTAGGAAAACAGGCACAACAACAACAACAAAAAAATAAAACATTGCCCAATTCTGGGGTAGTTTGCAAGCAGCTGCAAAGGTGCAAATGAAATCTGAAGTAGCAGGAAAACAGATTGACACCTGTGCTTCAGGACTCTGGAATTCTATAGAACGTGAATGCTAACAGTGATGTTAAATAAGTTTTGTAAAAGGCTGGGAGTTATAAGTTGATAAAAGATCTGAGGGACGTGAAATTGAGGGAGGTAAGTTTATTAATTTTGAGAACTATAGTAGGTAAAACATTAGTTAAACATATCAGTTCAACTTTTATAAATAAACTCACTTCATATGCATATATATAGTACCTAAATAACAAATTGGCTATGTTTATAATACTTTCTAGGAAGCATTTACACAAATAAAAAGTCTATAGGTAATTTAAGTGTATTTTAAGTGTAATGCAGTCTGTTTTGTAAGTGCCTATAAAATAAAGTCAGTAAGAACATTCAAGTTGGAAGGATGCAAATGTTTGTGGTACATCATAAGAAGAGAGCACATTGACATATAACACTGCTAGCTGAGGACATGGGAAAAAGATGGGGTAATGCTTGCCTGGATCGCAGAGCTACAAACAACACCTACAGTGCTGGATGAAGATTCACCTGCAGCTGGCTTTCTCACCACTGGAAAAATTTACACACAGGAGTGGGAGACCTTGGGTTCCCATTAGGTAGCCAGAAAAGACAAAGGAAGGAAAATATAACAGCTGTTATAACAATATAACAATGATAACAATGTTAAACAAAATATGTTCTCATACAGATCCTTGTCACACTCCTCCACTACCCTCTCAGCCTGAACATCCAACCAGTTTTCACCCAGCTAATGGGCCACCTATCCAGACTATGACATAAGATGAACATGAAAATACTATAGGAGACAGTGTTGATAGTATTCCTAAAGTCAAGGTAAATGACATCTACTGTTCTCCTCTTGTCCACAAATTCAGTCATTTTATCATGGAACACAATCAGGTTGATCAGGTATGAATTACCTTTACTAAACCATGCTGACTATATTCCTGGTCTCCCTCTCCTCCTCCATGTGCAGAGAAATGTGTTACAAGAGGACTTCCTTCATGATTTTCCCAGAGACTGAAATAAGGTAAAACAGCTAGTAGTTCCCTAGATAGGTTTTATATGGTTGGGGGTTTTTTTGTTGGTTTTTTTTTTTTTTTTTGGTTGGTTTTTTGGTTTTTTTTTTTAAGGTG
>VXAV01000011.1:44436-71717 GCA_013399715.1 Alectura lathami
AGTGCTCTACTTTATAATTTTTTATACTACGATATTTTTTCTATTTTCTTTCATTTCATATTTTCCTCTCTCATATCTAGTGCAATTAGTTTTTTGCATTTATTTCCTTTTCCTTTGCTTTCACACTCTCTGTTGGCTTTCATCCTGGCAACAGGCCCTAACCCTTGCAATCCTTTCAAATAAATGGAGATGCTGAGTTCCTGTCAGACTTCTCTGTGTATACTCAATAAAACTTGTTAGAACATAGTTAAAAAAAAAAAAAAAAAAAAAAAAAAAAAAGTTTAANTGGTAGAAAAAAAATAAAAAAAAAAAAAAAAAAAAAACTGAAGAAGTTTCAAGGTGAAGTCCTTTTTCTTGTGATGTTTATTAGAGATTTTTCACTTCTTTCCGTGGTCAGTATTTTATCTTTACTCTCATAATATGTATCTTCGTGTCAGTGGTGGTTCTTTATAAGAGAGAGATGAACAGGACAACTGTTTTTGCTTATTTTCTTGCTAGAAGAAAACGCTCTTGGTCTATAAGTAGATGTCTTAGGGAACATCTCCATTTCAATAAAAATACCACACACAAGAAAATTCAGGTTACCTTCATAGTATTATTGAATATTAATACCTAGTATGTATCATGCTTTTATGTGTCATATTTCCTATTAGACTGCTTTCAAATTAAATGTTCATTCTATGTTTTACTTTACCTCCATGTACAGTTTTCCATATCTTAATAATTAGCTGTTCAACCTGGTTCCCATCACTACTTTTCTGTAGCAGAAAATAGAAGCTTATAGACCTGAATGAATGTGTCTTCTTCCCAGACTGATGCCTTGTGTTCTCAAAGGAAAAAAATAAAGCACAAATTGAACTTTAACTGGATTATACATTTTCTTATGAATTCTGACCGTTTATGTTAAAGATGTAGTCACCAATAAATAATTAAGCACTATGTCTCATAACAGAATATTAATCCACAGAGGTACAGGTATAATGACATAACAGCACAGTTAATAAACTGTCTTTAAAAACAATATTTTTAGTTATCAATACCTAACCTTTTCACAAGCTACTTCCTAAATCAAGGTCTCTTGCCAGGGTAATGAGATGTTCCATCATGAGATTATATATAATTCCGTCAAAATAATCTTGGAAAGTATATAATTTTGAATCACTGACGGAAGCAGAGACATCAGAAACTGCAAAGGTGTTCTTCTAAACTGGGATCATAATATAGAATTAAATGCAAATGACTAAGTTAATGCAACATTATGATCGAGATATGACACAAACAAATGTCATTAAATTCAAAGTATGATTCCCACAGCAATTGTAATTCCATTGCTTTGCACTTTCTGTACGTATTATGTTATATTTCTGTGCCATATACTGTGCAGTATTAACTTCAGTGTATTTTTGTGTATTTGCAGTAAGACTGAATGATAGTTGTTTTGGGAAACAAAATTGAGTTCTCTTATTTTTGTTAATGTATAATCTTCACAATAATGTTGCATTTATATAATTTTTCTATGTTTAATTTCCATTGTTTGCCTTGGTTTTTTTTTTGTTTTTTTTTTTTTTTTAAGATGATTGTGCATTACTTCAGTATCTTGCCAGAAAAAATCACTGCTTTTACAGATAAAAAATTATTTGACGTACAATCAACATGATGAATATGTTTAAATCAATTTTATTTCACTAGGTATTAGTAATGTACATTTTTGTGTATTTTTGGTCTTTTCTCTCTTAACTCCACAGTTTTAGCCTTAGTTTCAAACCAAGAATACAGAAGTCATAACAGCAAAAAAAACTAAGTCTATTGGGTTTCTATTTCTACTATGTTAACCTATATATAAGAAAAGAGCTCAGTAGGCTATCTGTTGAGGCCATGACACCAATTTAAATTTGACAGGTTCATTAAGGTGCAAATTTTGGACTGAGTGTCTAATTAACATTCACACATTCAAATTAATAACAGCTTAACAGAATAAGAAATATCTGGCATTGGCCACCTTCTGTATTTTTACCTATTATATTATATTCTTGTATTTACTGCCATATATGTTTTAACCCAAGAAAGGCTAACAGTAGCATACATTGAAACTTTGCACTTGCTAGTGCCAAATTATAATTCACAGACTAGTGTCTTAAAACCAAACAGGAAAACAGATGAGCAGTTTTGAACAACTGAAGCTCTTTGTTAAAATACAGATTTCTACACTCATAAGAAACAAGCCATTTAAATAATTTTCTGAATTACAAGAAAGACACTTGCAGGAAATCCTTTAAATGGGGGGAAGAAAAGGATTACTGTTATTTCAGCTTTTTAAGTTTTGAAGATAATACAGGTATTGATAATTTATGAAACACAATTTTTTTTCCCTTTTTTTCTACTATTAATATTTTGTATCACTAACTTTTATTGGTATTTATTTCCATAGCATTGAAGAATACCTATAAAATCCATACTTTTCTTCACTCACTTTGAAACTTGATGGACCTTATCAAAATTAAGTGAAGTTTTCATAAAATTGTAAAGGGCAACCTTCAGTGTTTTTTTCCATGTACATGTGTCATGTAGAAGACTACCCATGAAGACTATAATGCTGTTTGATTTCATTTTACTGAACTTCCTGGGATGCAAGCTCATGTATCTAGTGATAGGACAGGGGGAATGGATTAAAACTGAAAGAGGGGAGGTTTAGGTTGGATGTTAGGAAGAAATTTTTCACTGAGAGTGTGGTGAGGTGCTGGAACAGGCTGCCCAGAGAAGTTGTGGATGCCCCATCCCTAGAGGCATTCAAGGCCAGGTTGGATGAGGCCCTGGGGACCCTAAGCCAGTGGCTGGCAACCCTGCTTATGGCAGGGAGGTTGGAACTAGATGATCTTTGAGGTCCCTTCCAAACCAAGCCATTCTATGATTCTATGATCCTATGACCTTTTGTAAGTAGAAGAGCATGCAATGGATAATATTTATTCTGGAGTCCTTCCCTAAAATGTTTGGAAATATTTCTTCCCATTTTACTATTTCAGAACGTACCTATGAAGAAAACGAGAGACAGAAAAAATATTTCACAAACTGTGCTAAATCATGATTTACCTTGGTCTGAGTAGGAAATCTTACTCTCTGTAAAGTATCAGTAGTTACTACACTGCAAAGAACGGGTATACTAAATTACAAGATTTTGAAGACTGTAGCAGGAATCATTTTTGAAAACAGATTATCAAGATATTATGAATGTCACTTTGGTTTATCCAATTTGAGATTCTGAACACTGTTTTAATAATTTTGTTCTGAATAGCTTTTCTAGACTAATAAAATTTGCTATGCTTTATTTCAAATTGTTGCCCATGGCTGACCTTGAATAATATTACTATAAGCAATGAATGAGATATTATATGATTTAAATAAATAATTATCTTCAATTGAAAGCACTCCTAACTTAGCACTAAAAATAGTGATATTGTCTCCTAAACTGATAGAATTATATTCTGTGTTGTAGCATTTCTTAATAAATAAAGCAAGTAAACTCAGATAGAGTAAAATATGTATTTCTGTTCTCTTTATGTACATTTTTATTTGTGTTCCAGACTAGTTGCAGTGTATTATGTTCTGTCTCAAGGGTTGCTTTTTTGTTTGTTTGTTTCAGTGAAGAGATGCTGTTCTTTTGCAATGTTTTTGTAATGGTCTTTTTATGTTAAACTGTAGCACATCTTTATTTAGTGAAAGTATTACCTACTCATAACACCTAGACTGTTGGGACAGATCTAGCAACAGTTCCTAGATCTAAGCTTAGAATTCCATGTTTCTCTTCTTTGTGTTACAAATGGGGAAAAAATGAATCTATGTGGGAAAGTAAAAAAAGAATTTAGCACTTTCCAAAATGTGGGTTAAATAATAGCTTGCCAGCACTGTTTTGTTCAGTACAAAAATAATAACATTAAAGTCATTGACAGTAACACCAGTACTGCTGGAACAAAAGAATACATGACCAAAGAGCAAGCTCTGGTTACACACAGAAATGCCTGTGGATTAAAGTTAAACCCTCTAAGTCACATATAAACATTTATCTGGTGGTACACATTCTAGCAACGCTACTTCTGTATGTTCCTTATAAGAACAAGACTAAGAGACTTCAAGATTTAATCCTTACAAAATAAATATGAAATAAAAATTTGTTGTAATGCTTGAGTTTGCATCAATATCTAATTGGAGTAGCAACAAATCAACCCTGGGCACATGAATGTGCTACCATGTTTAAAACATTGCTTGAAGAAAACATAAAGTGCACCTTAAATAATAGGCAAAATATATATAGTATTTATTGCAACACAAATATGAAAA
The DNA here is from genome assembly GCA_013399715.1 of Alectura lathami. Classification (NCBI taxonomy): domain Eukaryota; kingdom Metazoa; phylum Chordata; class Aves; order Galliformes; family Megapodiidae; genus Alectura; species Alectura lathami. Next base: position 48,769 of record VXAV01000011.1, read on the forward strand.
GGTAAAGTATATGTTGAAGCAGACACAGCACTGTGAAAGTATTTAATTCATGTAAATGAGATATTGATGTCAATGATCATTTAAGAATGAATCCTTTCAGGAGATTCAAATACAAATACACCTTGTGTGCTATAAAAGGTTTCAATTTTGCTATTTTCTAAACACAGAAAAATGTATTCTCCCCCCCCATTCAGAATATTGAATGTCTTATGAAAAGTGAAAGGTCATTTGTAACTGTCCAAAGGATTGATGGAGTTGAGATACCTCCTTGACCTTCACCCTGCACTCATAAAGAACAGTCTCAGATGACAGAGCATCGGGCAAGTTTTCTGAAAATGTCTTTTCTTATTTTATATTGCATAGCAGGCTTGTTACCTGATATTTTTCATAATTGTATGTCAAGATTTAATTACTTCATGTCTTCCCTCATTAAAAGTAAACTGTCATCTAATACCACTCAGCTATGTTTGTGATTTGCACTAATTCAAGCATTTCTGTCTGCTTTTTGCCATTGTTTTCCACCTCAGTTTCTACAGTAATTGCTTTGGAGGCCTACACAAACAATGTCAAGGTCAAACCTTACAAATACAAAAATTCTTCTCCAATTACTTATTGTCAGTTAAGGATGTGCATTATAAAAACTGGTTCAGAGGAGTTTCTCTCTTTTTCTCCACATTATAATCTTCACGTAATACAAGTGGGAATGCAAGCTTGAGTTAAGATGTTAAAACATCAAACTTCCACAAGACTTGTGAAACATGTAGCATATCACATTTTAATACTTCTACCACACTTTCAATCGTGTATTATATTAGTGAAATTGTATACAAAATACATTATTAACCATATGCTGGGAGTAAAATAAAATTTACTCAAAGGTGAATTCTTTTGTTATTATATTCTCTCATACTACCAACAGAGAAAGTCAAGGACATACAGCTTAATGGTCCACTTACCAAGAAACAAGAAGGCATAGAATTCATTTATCAAGCTTGAGTATAAAGTGTCACTCTCTTTACTTCCCTGCAAAAAGCATGAGTGCCAGGCAGCAAAAATGTGAAATGAGAAGAGATGCAATGCAGGAGAAAGAAAAAAAAAAAAATGCCTTTGCTGAAGGGGATGGAGATATGGTGAAATAAAATAGATTACAACAAACCAAAAAAAAAAAAAATTGGCAATTATTCATTTCCTATTTTTTTTGACACTCATTATGTGAGAATTACTAACAAGAACATAATATATTATCTGTAAGCAAAATATTCATAATGCAATTTTGTAGAATGCAAACAAATCTTCACTGAAAAATCAAAGGGATCTATTTATGTTTTGTCTTAAGAGTATAAGTAGAAACTACTATACCGCTACCCTACTGTAGAAGTAAATATCTTAGATCTACAGGATGGGAAACCATGACCACAGCAACCAACTGTTTTTGACTGAGCTTACTGTAATTTTTCAAATGCCATATCCTTAACTTTTTTTCCATATCAAAATGTTTCCTAGATGCTATCTTAAATAGATCTGTGAATCTGTCATCTGCAGGCACTTGTTTTCAGGAAATACTCCAAATGCTGTGAAGTATACATTTAACTTTCTTGTACATGAACAACACCACAGACTTACAGGAGAAGCAATTTTAAACATTGTGTTTTGTTCAATTTATATCTAAAACAAATGACAATCTGATTTTTAGACCATTTTTCCACATTGTGAGAAACCTAGACTTCATTCTTTCTTTTTCCCCTAAAGAACTCAAACCAATTTCTCCCATCTCCCATCCTTGGTTACAAATGAATAAATGCATAGAGCATGGAATGGTGAAGGGTGTCTTCTGTTTGGTCAGAGGTTACTCCTGAGTGGTTACATTGAGACAAAGAAAGTGTTCTTGGGATTTTTTAGAAAGACAAGACACAAGAATATAAACTATTCATATTGGAGTCAGCTTAATTTCTCCACTATAGCTTATCTGTCAGATCATTAAAATAAATAGAACAGGAAACAGAAGCCATTGAAATATTTCAGTCAGTGAAAGGAAAAAACATCTAGAACCTTCAAAGAAGAATCTTAGAAAAAAGAAAGCATCTAGTATTAACATCTATGGTCCAGGGAAACTATTTGGATCCACAACGTCGAAGTGTTTAAACTAAGAGGATGTGGTATTACTACACCCCAGCCTCTGTGTTTCTGACAGGAGAGGTATACAAACTTTTTTCTTTATCTGCTTTTTCCAGATGTATTTTGTGCTTCCAGGATCTTGACTAGCTCTTAGTTGAATCCCACATGATTTGCTATATGAAGTTCCAGATTAAAATCTCTTGAAATATAAAACATTATGTTTTACTAAGTCTTTTTGGTCAGATGACTGGAAACAGCTCGAAGTGAGTAATTATTTTTTCTTTCCTGGATCATGTATAATAATGATGATTTTACATTAACTGTGGACAAATGCTTTGATTTAAAGAACAGTTGATTTTTCATTATCTTTTGTCATTGGCTATGAAATCACAGTTAATAAGATTCACAGATTTCAATAAAACCATTGAGAAACTGTGTGCTGTCAAACATGTAATTTTAAGGTCTAATAATATGCAGTATGTTTACATAGGTTATTGAACTGCAGTTCCTTTCCAGCATAGATATTTATCAAAAAAGGTATAAGGGTAGCATCTCCAAACTAGTAGAATATATTTATTTAAATACAAATATAAATGTTAAAGGATGTATTTATACAACATAGGCAGCATTATACTTCTGTAAAGTAAGAAAATTGTTCATGGAGACTGCCACTATTTCAAGATTTAAAGGATATATGACATTATTAGAACTGATCTTAAAGTTTTTTGATTCAAAGGCTTTAGAGAGATTTTCAATATGTTGAAAAATATCTAGTTGGAAATTATCTGTGATCATCATATATGTAGAGCACTGGACTGGTAACCTAGACTTTGCTGTTCTGGTTTTTCTGATCAACCTAAATTAATCCTCTTTTTTCAGCCTTTTTTTNAAAATAAATCCTTTTTTTTTCACTTTTTTTTTTTTTTTTTTTTTTTCAGACAGATCAAGGATACCCAGCACTGAGAAGGAAGGAGTACCTTTAATGTGACTGAATCCTTCCATTCCATGAAAGATTATGACAGGATTTAGCATGAGACAATCACTGTTCTTTTTAAGCTAAGCTATTAGCAAACGTAAAATTGATTTGTATATGTTACTATGCCTTATAATACACTACAAATATAAAGAACACCATAGTGAAATGATAAAAAATTAGCATTCCCTAACTCCTTCTAACTGACATTTCCCATACTGTTTTTGGTATTTTAAATACCTCCAGGGTAGTCGTCTATGTTACAGGACTATTTGTTCTTCCAGCATTTATGCAAAAAGTTGCTTTGGGTTACCAGCAGTTAAATTAAAGCTAAATTTTGTAGTCAACAATGAGACAATATGGGAGAAGGTACTGCATGCGGATCCTTTCACATTCTTCTGAAAAGAGTATAGTAGAAAGGCAGAAGAGCAAGCTCTGGTGACTCAGCATTAGTGGTGGTAAGGAAGAAATGAAAGTAACAATGAAGTAACAGTGCTTCTTGTGCATCCCTTGTTCATTATAGATGCTGCCTTCTTTCCCATACACCCTGGTTAACCTTCAGTGGCAGCTACATTCATGTGAACTTCCAAAATGTTGACCCAGGCAAAGTAAATAATAGGACCCATGGTCATTTTGCTATGCAAAATTCCATTGCCTTAAGCAAATGCTTGCTTTGCCTAGTCCTACATAAGTTTGAAAGTTATTCTAGAAAATACTGCTTGTTTGCTCACTGAAAACAAAAAGGCAAGTTTGACAACTGTTTTTCATCAACATAATTTATAAAAAAATCAGCAAATATTAGTTCCATATTAATTATCATTTTGACTAGTAGAGGCAAAATAAATAACATATATCAATCACATATCTTTTGAGAACATTTATTTTCCTGCCAGATAGACCTTAATCATCTTGTTTCATCCCTAAGCAATTCAAAGTACATATCAATGGGAACTAAATATGCTGGCCATCTATCTTGTAATACCTTATTTTACTAGGTAAGATTATACTTAAATAATTTTTACATTGCAGTATCACCTAAATTTCTGTGTTGTTAAATTTATTTCTCAAAGTGTCTTGAGAAGTACCCCCATAGCTTTACTGATGTCTTATAAGGAGGACTGATGCAATACATTCTAGTTTGCAGACTTTCCAAACCTAACCTAATAAAATTAATTGTTGCTGTACTACATTAACAAACATGACATACCTTTATTTTACTCCAGTGTTAATCATTACATGTTTATTTTATTCATATATTTTCAGAAGAATTGTAACAGTAAGCAGTATTGGCCAATTCTGTGTGGCAGCGTTGGAAAACAATCACCACAAAAGTACATTAATCCTGTGTTAGAAGATTCATCTCTAGGTACAAGAGGGTCGCTCAGTTTCTTTGACCATTTATCTCTCTGAAACGATCAGCAAAGATGCCAATTAGATACACTATTTATCACTGTGGTTGACTTGTGATGTTTACACCTTCCTAGCAGAAACAAGACTAAAACGATTTCTCTTTTTTGCAATTGCTCATTTGTATCTATATTACAATCAAAAACAGATGGAAAAGGTGGCAATCCAAGCACATTTTACAATAGGTACTATCATACACCCTACCTTATGTAGGTAGTTCATTTTATCTCCCCAGATCAATATAAAGCTATGACCTCAGTTTCAACAGTCTTTCTAACTCTTCTAATAAAAGAAAGCACTAAATGACACCAAATAACAACCTTATGTTGTCGTATAGACTCAGACGTGCCTGGTAGCATAACTAAAAGTGAATATAGATAAACTCCTTCATAAGAACCTTTCAACGTAATAACATTCCTGTTTGGAAAGTCTCTAAGATCAAATAGAACATCAGTACAAAAAAGTTTCAAAAAACATTTCATAAAAACAAGCTTAAATTATCTTATAAGAGATGGTAAATTATAATATAGCGCCTTATTATTCATAGTGCAGAAGATAGATCAAACTGCAGAATGCTACAAATGAAATTTAACTGAATATACTGCTATATAATTGCTATTTGAGTAAATTCAGAAAGGTTTTATAAAACTATAATATAATAGGAAATTTGTTACTATAAAGTGTTCAAGAGCTTCATATCATTAAACGTATAGTGTTTACATATTCACACAATTAAGAGTATTTAGTTAAATATACAATACAACATATTAAGTTATCAATAGTACTTGTGGCCTCAGCATTACCATTCTAGGAAATCCATTTAACATAGCTCAGCCCATATTTCATGTGTGACTCAATATCTGAATTTTATGTGAGCTTGTATTTTTTTTTCAACATAAACTCAAACTGCATACTTGAAACAATGTGAGGAAGATGTAAAGATATTCCTTTCCTCTATAAGGTCTGCTGCATTTGGGTAGTCAGTAAAGCAAGTTCTATGCAAGGAACTTTTCCTCGAGTTGGAATTGTATTTAATAGATTGAGATTCAACTAAATACAGCCTTTAGGAAAAATCATGTTCAGATTAGCTTTAGCTGGTTTCTGATAGAAACATTCCTTGAGAGCCAATCCCTACAATTTCATTAGCTTCAAGTATCAGTATCATATTAAGATGATTGCTTGCCACTTAACTTGCAATACATTTCAATTATATAATTTATGTTGCACTTTAAAAAGTCAAACAACCTTAAAACCATGAGTTAAAAGGAACAATCATATAACATGGCCTTCACTCTCACTGTGACTGTAGCTAGCTGTTCAAAGGAGGTGATTCTCCCCCTCTACTCTGTTCTCATGTGAACCCACCTGGAGTACCGCCCCCAACACAAGAACGACATGGATATGTTGGAACAAGTACGGAGGACGTCATGAAGATGATCAGAGGGGTGGAAAACCTCTCCTATGAAGAAAGGCTGAGAGTGCTGGTGTTGATCAGGCTGGAGAAAAAACTGAATGTAGTTCTAAATTGGCTCTGTTTTAATTAATTCATGGGAAATCATAGAATCATAGAATCATAGAATGGTTTGGGTTGAAAGGGATCTTAAAGATCATCTAGTTCCAACCCCCCTGCCATGGGCAGGGACACCTCCCACTGGATCAGGTTGTTCAGAGCCCCATCCAGCCTGGCCTTGAACACTTCCAGGGAGGGGGCATCCACAACCTCTCTGGGCAACGTGTTCCACTGTCTCACCACCCTCACAGAAAAGAATTCCTTCCTCATATATAGCCTAAATCTCCCCTCTTCCAGCTTAAAGACATTACCCCTCATCCTGTCTCTTCATGCACTTCTAAAGAGTCCCTCCCCAGCTCTCCTATAGTCCCCCTTCAGGTACTGGAAGGCTGCTACCAGGTCCCCCCAGCGCCTTCTCTTCTCCAGGCTGAACAACACCAACTCTCTCAGCCTGCCTTTGTAGGGGAGGTGCTCCAGCCCTCTGATCGTCTTTGTGGCCCTCCTCTGGACCTGCTCCAATGCTCAATGTCCTTCTTGTGTTGGGGGCCACACAACTGGACACAGCACTCCAGGTGGGGTCTCACGAGAACAGAGTAGAGGGGCAGGATCACCTCCCTCACCCTGCTGCTCACGCTTCTCTTGATGCAGCCCAGGATGCGGTTGGCCTTCTTGGCTGCAAGCGCACATTCTCAGCTCATGTTGAGTATTTCAACAGCCGCCACCCCCCAATCCTTCTCTTCAGAGCTGCTCTCCAGCCATTCTCTGCCCAACCTGTATTTGTGCTTGGGATTGCCCTGACCCAGGTGCAGGATCTTACACTTGGCCTTCATGAGGTTGGCATGGGCCCACCTCTCAAGCCTGTCCAGGTCCCGCTGGATGGCATCCCTTCCCTCTAGCATGTGAATGGCACCACGCAGCTTGGTGTCATCCGCAAACTTGCTGAGTGTGCACTCAATTCAACTGTCCGTTTCGCCAACAAAGATGTTAAAAAGCACTGGCCTCAGTACAGATCCCTGGCTCGTCACCGGTCTCCATTTTGACATTGAGCCGTTGACCACGGCTCTCTGGGTGCGACCATCCAGCCAGTTCCTTATCCAGCAAGTGGTCCATCCATCAAACTCATGCTTTTCCAACTTAGCAACCAGGATGTCATGTGGGACAGTGTCAAACACTTTGCACATGTCCAGGTAGATGACGTCAGTTGCTCCTTCCTTATCCACTGTTGCTGTTACTCCATCATAAAAGGCCACCAAGTTTGTCAGGCGCAATTTGCCCTTGGTGAAGCCATGCTGGTTGCCACCAATCACCTCATCTTCATTTTCCGTTTGCCTTAGTAGAGCCTTCAGGAGGATCTGCTCCATGATCTTGCCGGGCACAGAGGTGAGACTGACTGGCCCGTAGTTTGCCGGCTCTTCCTTTTTTATCTTTTTGAAAATGGGGGTGATGTTTCCCCTTTTCCAGTCAGCGGGAATTTCACCAGACTGCCATTACCTTTCAAATATGATGGACAGTGGCTGGACAACTTCATCTGCCAGCTCCCTCAGGACCCGCAGGTGGATCCCATCAGGTCCCATGGACTTGTGCAGCTTCGAGTTCTTTAGATGGTCTCGAACCTGATCTTCACTCACAGTGGGGGGATCTTCCTTCTCCCAGCTCTTGCCTTTGTTTTCTGCAACTTGGGTGGTGTGGTTAGAGCCGTTGCCTGTGAAGGCTGAGGCAAAGAAGTCATTGAGCACCTCAGCTTTCTGCATATTGCTCATGACTAGGTCTCCAGTCTCCTTCCGTAGAGGACCCACACCTTCCCTAGCCTTCCTTTTATCATTGACCTACCTGTAGAAATTCTTATTCTCCTTTATGTCACTGTCTAGACTTAATTCTATCTAATAATAACAAATAAATAAACAATCCACCAAACAGGACACACATGAGTGAAAAAATTTCACCTTGGACAATTATACTGACTAAGAAACTGACCCCCAGAGAAGCTGAGGGTGCCCCATCCCTTCCAGCCCAAGCCATTATATCATTCTAGGCTTCTATGACTGGGTTAACACAGAGAAGCTGGTAGAATATCTTGCTCAGAAAGTAACTTTTGTTTAAACTAAACACTACCTCAACACAGTTAGATTTCAACACTAGGCTGCCAAATAACCACTCTCAATCACTCAAGCTGATTGCCACAAATTAATTCTGAAAGACAAGGACTCAAAGAAGTTAATGAGATTTAGTGGAGAAGCATTAGAATTTCTCAGCTAAAACTAAGATCAGTATTCTAATGTCTTCATTTCAACTTTCCTCTCTGTTATACCATTACATGATTTTATTGCAAGGGTTAATTTTACTGTGTTGCCTTAAATGTGCTGACCTTCTTACTAGTTAGTAGCATCAACAACTTCTCAAATGAAAGCACTTTATGCACTTATTTCAATGGACATGTTGGCATTCTTCAACATGCCAAGAAAATAAATAGTTTAGTACTAGACTGGATAGGTTTGAATTCCCATAGTTTTGTGTGTTGCAGTAGATTGACTTTTTTTCAAAGGTGCTAAATACCCTTCTTTTTTTTTCCATCATAATTTCCTATTTGTATGAAACCTGTTGAAATGCAGCACTGAGCACCTTAGTTTTGACTTTTTATCAAACTCCAATGAAATTGGCTAATGTCCAGTGATATCAAGTCATTAATATCTAACTAGAGGAAGACTATAGTACATGAAAAGTTATATAGTACATATATAGTATACTTATAAAGTATTCTTATATAGTATACTTATAGTTTACTTATATAGTTCTATATATTTAAATTTTTCTCTGGCAAATTGTTAAAATCATCTTTTAATGCATAATTCTCTATGTATTCATAGTGGAGCTGAAACTGTGAGGGATTGCTGTCATTTTGTGCAACCCTGGCCTTAAGTTTTAAAATCTTTATTATTTTTCTTACTTCTGAAGTTGTTGAGTAGTACGAAGTAAGAATATTCACCCCAAAATCAAATTAAAGTAAAATTCAAATCCTATGTACATAAGTAACTGCCATATATAACATCTGTCTGTATGGCAAATATTTTTTCTTGAATGAGTTAATGCTCAGAGCTTTTGTAACCCGTCTTTTTCTTAATCAGGTACATGACTCTCTCTAAACTTTCCTTGCTTTCAAAGGCAAACATAACTAATAATTTCTGTAAAGGTCTTGAGCTCTTCCAACATCTGGTTTTGGTTTACTATAAAAACTCTGTCTCTGATCTCATGTGTTGAACTACTGTATGTTTGCCACTGTCTATTTCCTGTGAAAAAATATACTGAACAATAATAGCTTTTGTTTCTAACTTTCCAGTCACTAGAGCAGCTGAACAAATAACTTTCGAGCTTTCATTTGAAATAATTTATTCCATGTATATGTTTGTGCAGGGTCATTTGGGTTATTGGATGTTTCATCATTTAAAAATCAAATATTAGAAATTTAAATTACTGAAAACTGCACCTAATAGTTTCCTTATGCGTTTAGCAATTCTCCTGACAAAACTCCCTTCCAAAATATCTTCCAATCTATATATAGCTTGGGGTGGTTGGAAGGAGCTAAGAGAAAAAAATGTATAGCATCATGAAGAAATACATAAGTGTCATAAATAACCCTCCTCCATAATAAAACAGGTGTCAATTCATAGTCCTGCTTAGATATTGTTAATTTCGTACACTTGCTATATCATCATTATTATACTAGTAAGTTTCAATATTAAATTGGTAAATTTAAATGTTTACTGTTTTTTTCACAGAATCACAGAATGTTAGAGATTGCAAGGGATCTCGAAAGATCATCTAGTCCAATCCCCCTGCCGAAGCAGGAACACCTAGAGCAGATTGCACAGGAACGCATCCAGGTGGGTTTTGAATGTCTCCAGAGAAGGAGACTCCACAACCTCTCTGGGCAGCCTGTTCCAGTGCTCTGTCACCCTCACTGTGAAGAAATTTCTCCGCATATTGAAGCGGAACCTCCTATGTTCCAGCTTGCACCCATTGCCCCTTGTCCTGTCACTGGATGTCACAGTGAAGAGCCTGGCTCCATCCTCCTGACACCCACCCTTTACATATTTATGAACATTAATGAGGTCACCCCTCAGTCTCCTCTTCTCTAAGCTGAAGAGACCCAGCTCCCTCAGCCTTTCCTCATAAGGGAGATGCTCCACTCCCTTAATCATCTTGGTGGCTTTGCGCTGGACCCTCTCCAGCAGTTCCCTGTCCTTCTTGAACTGAGGGGCCCAGAACTGGACACAATACTCCAGATGCGGTCTCACCAGGGCAGAGTAGAGGGGGAGGAGAACCTCTCTCGACCTACTAACCACACCCCTTCTAATACACCCCAGGATGCCATTGGCCTTCTTGGCCACGAGGGCACAGTGCTGGCTCATGGTCATCCTGCTGTCCACCAGGACCCCCAGGTCCCTTTCCCCTACGCTGCTCTCCAACAGGTCAGTACCCAACTTATACTGCTTCCTGGGGTTATTCCTGCCCAGATGCAAGACTCTACACTTGCCCTTGTTAAATTTCATTAAATTTCTCCCTGCCCAACTCTCCAGCCTGTCTAGGTCTCGCTGGATGGCAGCGCACCCTTCTGGCGTGTCAGCCACTCCTGCCAGTTTTGTATCATCAGCAAACTTGCTGAGGGTGCACTCTATCCCCTCATCCAAGTCGTTGATGAACGTATTGAACAGCACCGGTCCCAGTACTGAACCCTGGGGAACCCCACTAGATACAGGCCTCCAACTAGACTCCATCCCATTCACCACAACTCTCTGGCTTCTTTCCTCCAGCCAGTTCACAATCCATCTCACTACCCAATCTTCCAGACGACACTTCCTCAGTTTAGCCGCAAGGATACTGTGGGAGACGGTGTCGATTGCTTTACTGAAATCAAGATAGACCACATCCACTGCTTTACCATCATCTAACCACCTGGTAATGTCCTCATAAAAGGCTATCAGGTTGGTTAAGTATGACTTCCCCTTGGTAAAGCCATGTTGACTGCCTCTAAGGACCCTCTTATCCTTGATATGCCTAGAGACAGTGCCAAGGATAAGTTGTTCCATCACCTTCCCAGCAATAGAGGTGAGGCTGACCGGTCTATAGTTACCAGCGTCCTCCTTCTTGCCCTTTATGAAGATTGGAGTGACATTCGCATTTTCCCCAAATTATAAAGACTGTATCTATACAACTGTATACACACACATGTATACACATGAACAACTCCTTTGTTGCACGTGAAACCCATTCATTTTTCTTCAAACTGCAGGAAAAGTTTTGGCCCTTGCAAATCCACTAGCATCATTTTCTGCTCTTCTTCGCAGCTCTTTCGCTTGCACCATGCAGATGCCCTCCTTCCTCTGCTTTTAAACAGAAACATTTACAGTCATGCTTCCAGGGTCCTAAGTATTTATCAAGTCAATGATTCTTGGTTTTATAAATAATTATTTTGCTTTAGATTATTAAATTACTCAACGCTGTCAGGTCCTGGTATGTCCTTGTCCTTTTTTATTTTTTTTAATTACAAGATTGTATTGAAGCCTTTGTAAACTTGATTAATTTAAATAACCTAAATTTTATAGCATTTGTTTTTGTTTATTTTTTAAAAAAATTTGCATTTACATGTAAAACAGGCAATATATACTTTAACTTAATTACAAAGGAAAGTTTATAAATGCTGTTTGAAATTTATATAATACACATAATAAGTCAAGTTTTATTTGGAAGATAAACAACCTATTCCAATTTATCTGTTTATTCATTTACTGGTTTATTTACTTACTTATTACCTGAATGAGCTTCGTCATATCTTTCAACTGGGATATAGTAGCATAAAGTATATTAGCTAATCAGAATTTTACACTTTTTTTTTTTTTTTGAGTTCTAAAAAAATGTAGAGCTTTGTTTAAAAAACAAGTATTTGAAAAGTAATATTTAAAAAAAAAAAAAAACATGAATGCAATTTCTATTTATCACTGTGCTAAAGAAGCCTATATTTGTATTAACATAAGAATTACAGAATCATAGAATAGCTTGGGTTGGAAGGGAAAATAAAGATCATCTAGTTCCAACCCCCCTGCCAAGGGTATGGGACATCTTCCACTAGATCAGGATGCTCAGGGCCCCATCCAGCCTTCCAGGGAGCGGGCCTCCACAGCTTCTCTGGTCAACATCTTTCATTGCCTCATCACCCTTTGAGTAAAGAATTTCGTAGAATCACAAAGCTTGGAAAAGACCTCTAAGATCATCTAGTCCAACCATCAGCCTAACACCACCATGCCCACTAAACCATGTCCTAAAGTGCCACATCTACACGTTTCTAGAACAACTCCAGGGAAGGAGACTCCACCACCTCCCTGGGCAGCCTGTTCCAATGCCTGACCACTCTCTCAGATAAGAAGTTTTTTCTAACATCCAACCTGATCCTTCCTGACGCAGCTTCAGGTCATTACCTCTCATCCTATCACTAGTTACTTGGGAGAAGAGGCCGACACTCACCTAACCACAATTTCCTTTCAGGTAGCTGTAGAGAGCAATAACGTCTCCCCTGAGCCTCCTCTTCTCCAGACTAAACAGCCCCCAGCTCCCTCAGCCACTCCCCATAAGACTTGTGCTCCAGGCCTTTCACCAGCTTTGTTGCCTTTCTTTGGACACACTCCAGGGCATCAATCTGCTTCTTGCATTGAGGGGCCCAAAACTGAACACAGCACTCGAGGTGTGACCTCACCAGTGCCGAGTATGGCCACACTATTCCTAATGCAAGCCAGGATGCCATTGGCCTTCTGGGCCACCTGGGCACACAGCTGGCTCATGTTCAGCCAGCTGTCAACTAGCACCACCAGCTCCTTTTCCTCCACACAGCTTTCCAGCATCTCTGCCCCAAGCCTGTAGCATTGCTTGGGATTGTTGTGACCAAAGTGTAGGACCCGACGCTTGGTCTTGTTGAACCTCATGCAGTTAGCCTCAGCCCACCTATCTAGTCTGTCCAGATCCCTCTGTAGAGCCTTCCTTCCCTCAGGCAGATCAACACTTCCTCCCATCTTGCAGTCATCTGCAAATTTACTGATGGTTCGCTCAATGCCTTCATCCAGATCATCAATAAAGATATTAAAGAAGACCGGCCCCAGTACTGACCCTTGGGGGTCAGTGTTCCTAATATCTCATGTAAATCTACCTAATTTCTGTTTAAAGCCATTATCTCTTATCCTATCACTATATGCCCTTTTTAGAAGTCTCTTTCCAGCTTTTTTTTTGTAAGCCCCATTTAGGTACTGGAAGGAGTTTAATAAAACTGGAGTACAGTACTCCATGACTATGATCTTAAAATGTTATTGAATCAGAAAAAAAAAAAAAAATAATAATTTGATATCGATTGGTTATCCAAGCAAGTGCCTACTTTAAAAAAGAAGTAATAGGAGTAATGGGGAAAATAATTCAATTATTTTTAAGATGGAGTTTGCTTTGTTTCTAGGGTGCATTTTAAGACACAATTGCAACATCAAGGAATGATGCAATAACTCAGGACATTTCTTCCATGCTATTTTCCTACAGTAAATAAAAGGTAAACCAATAATTGAAAAATATCAAGATTTCCCTTTTTGCCTTGAATAAAGCTTCTGAATATAGAAAATAAACCTTTTAAAAACTGCGTAGACACATTTCAGTCAAGTTTAGCTAAACAAATCACTCTAACCTGTCAAACAGACTGCATACAAACTTCACAAAGGACACTTGAAACAACATTTTGTACTCAGCTGACCCTGTGAAGATCAAGGCTTATGCTGACATGAATTAAGAATAACGGTTTTTTTTCTTAAAGTTGCTACCTTAAATGCAGGAACAGTCCACATATTTCTAGCACATCATTTACTTCAGTTAGTAGATACTGTTTTAGAACTTCACATTTAAGATTTTTATATTTGTCTTCGTTCCGCTACCAATTGTGCTTTAATCATCCAGCTAAACTTCTTTTCTTCACTGATATTGAAAAGTGAAAGTACATATTGGAATTGCTTCAAGCTCTTGAAAGCTAAAAAAAGCAGGTGTATATTTTACAGCTGAATACGAACTGCAGATAATTTACATTTTAAACACTAAACACATTTTACCCAAGTCTACTTAGAATTTGGCATTTGTTTTATATTCAGTATATGTATGAATATATTCAGCTTAGGCAACCACAAAAATTGCAGTTATATTTTCCAGTGATGACATACTGTGGTGCGCTAACCTTGGCTAATGGCTGAACTTCCCATCCATCCGCTCATTCAGTCTCCATCTCAGCAGGACAGAGAGAGAAAACGGTAAAAAGTAGGAACCAAAAGCTTTTGATCAAGGTAAAGATGAGGAGATCAGCTAACTGTTACCATCACGGGCAAAACAGATTCAAATTTGGGAAAATTAACTTACTGCCAATTAGAAAAGGTTTGGAGAGTGAGAAACAGAAATACAAACATGAAAACAACACCTTTTCACCACCCTCTCCCATACTCAACTTAATTCCTTCAATGCTGACTCCGCAATGTCCCACACCGAGCAGCATAGTGGGGATGTGAGTGGAAGGTTACAGTCAGTACATAAAGGCTTCTCTCTACCGCTCCTTTCTCCTCACGCTCTGACCTTGCTCTGCTCCTATGCCTGGAGCTCCCCCTCTGCCTCCTTCTCTGACCTTAGTGGTCACATTGTTGCTTCTCACAGAATCACAGAACTGGTGAGGTTGGAAGGGACCCCTGGAGGTCAGGACTAGAGCAGATGTGTCTGAGAAGGAGCAACTCCACACCCCTGAGAGGCTTTGGAGTCTCCCTCCTTGGAGATTTTCAAAAGATGACTGGACATGGTGCTGGGCAACCTGCTGTAGGTCACTCGCTTGTTGTTCCCTTCTCTGCCTGTGGAATATTTTTAACCTTTCTGTAATATGTTTTCCCAGAGGTGCCACCACCTTGTCTGCTGGGCTCAGCTGTGTCCTCCAGTGGGGCTGTTGGAACTGGCTGGAAATGACTATGATTGGCAAGGGGCAGCCCCAGCCCCTCCTCACAGGGGCAGCCATGCAACCCATGCATGCTGCCAAGCGTCTGGGCAGCTGCACCCAACACACATACAAGGGCAAGAAGAATTTAAATGCTTCTCTATCTCCTTCTGACAATGAAATAAATTTTTTATATGTACCAGAATGAAATAGATTTTAACAGAACCAAAAAAAATGTAAATTACAGTAGCATTACTATGACAGACTGTATGGAGCAAATGAAACATAGCACATCATACGTTTTACATGTTGTTAAATTGTTTGATAAAAATAATTATGATGATTCAAGTTTTTAAGATATGAATAATTATAACACTGAAAAAATGGCTTTGTTAAAATAGAGAAATAACGAACTATGGCATTATTATTAAGGAGATGCTGCAGGTATCTCTTCTTGTTTCAATGCTATTCAATAATATCAAAGACAATAAGAAGTAATTGTTCATAAACTTCAGAAATAGCATAAAAATAGTGGAGTTGTAAATACTTCTGGCAATATGATTAGCATAGCTGATCTAGTACTGATCTAGGAGTGGACACATTTCAAAAAGGTGCATTTTAGTAACAGCAAAAGTCACAGTGATGAAGATGACTGGAAGTGATCACAAGCACAAGATGGGAAAATAGTGAAGTTGCTTTAGTTTTCTCATTTGATATTCAAGTTTGCACTGGAATGGAGAACAATTGCAAGTGATGAGCAATTTCTACAGTATAAAAGTCAATAATGTATAAAGCTAAACAGCAGACATTCAGAGATTTCATTTTCATTGCAAATTAAAAATAATCATTTAGTGCATAGTTATTGAATTTCAAAGCGTGATTCAGCACCTTTGCCCCTTTAGAAAGCAGTAACAACATGCCTCTGAGAAAATTTCTCAGGTTGTACATAGAAGTATTCTTATTAAGTATTAGACATATATTAAGAAATTATAATCTGTATTCACACAAGTTAGGGAGAACCTATGCCACACTTCCAGCAGAAACATATTAAAATTGTACCCAAATATCCTTAGTCAGGATTATGATCCTATTGCATGATTTGCTGTAAAAATGTGCAGATAAAAAAGGCCTATTTCCTCCCCCAGCCCAAAAATTATAATCTACCTACATGTGTATGAGGATTTGTTTTAGTTATCATGAGGAAGTACAGAAGTAATTTGATTTCAATTACAACTTGTTAGAAAAAGTGAAATATGAAATCTTGATACTTTAACATTATATTAATTAACCAGTATTTAACTGGGATAAAATATAATTCTTAAAAAAAAAAAAAAAAATAGAGACAGCTTCATAATTTGCATATTAATTTTTCTTTCCACATACCTATTAAATAATCTATTAAATAATAACTTTACTTCAAGATGGAAGCTACCACAAAATGAGCAATGAAGTCTGGAACCCAGTACTGCCTGCCATGGCAATGAGATGTGAAAGTAAATAAAACCAGTCGTTTTGCCATTGATTCTCTAACTGAAAGAAGAAAAGGGAAGAGAAAGAGAGAGAGAGAGAGAGAGAGAGAGAGAGAGAGAAAGAGAAAGAGAAAGAGAAAGAGAAAGAGAAAGAGAAAGAGAAAGAGAAAATGCAAAGAGAAAGAGAAAATGCAAAGAGAAAAAAAATGGTATCTTGATTCAGAATAAAATTGCTTAGAATTATGTATATATACACATAATTTCACAGACACTATGAATTTGAATAATCTGACAAGAAAGAAATATGATATGATCTTGTAATTTGACTTAGGAAATTGGCATTTCATGTATCATATTTAAATACAAAAAAATACCTTGTGTTTAAAGACGCCAAAAACATAGATAGTAAAACAGAAGTCTTGATGTTAAGAGATGATGGAATTTAGTATTGTCTTATGGAGATGAAATAAAGTAAAAGGCAGAAATGGGGTTACATTAAAAATTAATAGAATGGAAAGGAATTCACATATATTCATAGGTAAGCCTAGAGGCAACCACACAGTAATGTATGAGTTTATATACTTTTTTGTGCATACATCAGAAAGTTTCCCACCACAGTATAACAACAAATCTTTCTGGTGCTCACAGAATTCAATTGCTAGTGTGAAAAATAATATAAAATTTCTTCCTTTTCCCAAGGTAAACTGCCGAGAAATGCATGGTACTCTGGAAAAACATAATTCAAAGAAGAGGTAAACCATGGTGAAACAGGAAAACAAAGTAACAGAGGAAAATGATAAAAGATAAGTGGACATGGTTTTGAAGAATTTAGTGAGAGAAAGAGCCTTTGGGAAGGCTGCAGGCGGGTGAATTGATAAAGATGTTCCTTCTCTAGTCTAAACGAGCTTTTTTTAAACAGACTCTCTGTTAAAACAGTTTGTTTTAATAAACTCATCGGTGTGTAGTCCGTATCTATTATATTTTTCACACTATTAGTTCCCTTAGTTTAAATTACCTAAACTTCTTTTCCTTCTCTGCTTATTGTCCCCTCACAATACAAATTTCTGTAGACAATATTACACCTCTCCTGTTCTCTTCTTGTAAAGGGTCTCAATTTCCCTACAGATTCTAGAAACTATTCTCTAAATCTGTTCTGAATTTCAGATCTTGGTACATAGAAATCAAGATTGTGTCCACCATTTCAGATATATCTCATCAGCAAAAGAAAGAAAATTCAGAGAGGATTCTGACCTATGCAAAATATTGTAGTTATTCTCTCTTCCATTTTTACTGGAGTTTTATGTTTGATGAGAAAACTGAACCACTTCAGAGCTTTGGTCTTACCATGCTGGTATGTATGTTTCAGCTAAATATAGTAGCTGGATCAATGGATGTACTGTTTATTCTGCAACAGTTGAGATAGTTACCTAAGACAACGGTCTTGATTCATCGCAAGTTAGATGGATGTACAGGAATGCAGAGGCCCAGAAAGGTTGGTCAATGTTTGCAGGCGTACCATGCCATGGAACAATGTGATAAAGCTCTTGTTGTGTATAATCACACAGAAGAGTAACTAAGATTATAGAAACAAACTTAATATTGACAGGTCATGGAGTGACAATAATTTGCCAATTTTTCAATAAGCAAACAAATACAAATTCTGTTGTCCCATTCTTTTGGGGAGTAGTCTCCAAAAGCAGAGCTTATATCATCATGTTAAACTATCAGTGTTTTTTTTTTTTTTCGAAGGGCAAGGTTCCAGTGTCACCAAGAATACCATCTCTTTCATAAGTGCATTACTTAAGAGACAAGGATAGAAACCCTAGAAGATGAAGAAAAAGTATCTCAGGCTGCCCTTGCTTGAGCTTATAAAGAGAGAAGTAACAAAAAGATGAAAAGTTTTTCACTGCTGTCATGGTTTCTAGCATAGTCAAATCTGTAAATGCTGAACGAGAAGGGATTAGGAAGATGTGTGTGTGGGGGGGGAAGTGGAGTTAGGACATCTAACTTAAATTGACCCATGAGGTATTCCGTACCGAATACAGCATGCCATGGCCCTCCCCCTGCTTTCCGTTGAGGGGAGCAAGCCGTGGCTTGTGTGTCTCTTTTTCTGGATTTCCGGGTTGGGATTGCTTGTGGGTGAGAAATCGCCTTCTTGTAAGTCACTGTTTTATTCCAATTACCAGTTTTATTACACTTATATCCCCTTTGCATTTTTATTATCTTTTGTTCCTTGGCCAATTTAGGAAACTAGTTTTTACCTTATCTCTCAAGTTCTACTTTTATTCCCTCTCACTTCCCTCCTCCATCCCGCTGATACCGGCCGCTGGCAGTACGCCAGCAGGCCCGGGCCTCCGCGGCCTGAGGGTGGTGAGCGAGTGACTGTTGGGAGCTATCATGGGTTAAACCACCACAACTGCTATCCTTTTTTGTCTTTGAGATGTGTTCATGAGACTAAAGAACTGCTACTGTAAACCACTGGCATGCAGGGTGAAAAATAAAGGGAAACTAAGGATTCAAATGCAACTTCCTACAGGTGAAATCACAAAACTGACAGCAAAGGCTATTAACAATTTTGACCTGAGAAAAGAAGTTGTGTACTACATATCATCCATGATACAAATCTAATTGTTTTTCAGTTTGGAAATCTTTGCTTTTTCTTCATTTTAGTTTATCATAAAGAGCAAAGTGCTAAAGGAAAGAACTTGTAAAGTTAGAATTTATGCGCTATTACATTGTTCCCCTTTGTTTCCTATTCTATCAGTTAAAAATAGAAACAAGAACTGATATTCTGTATTGTGAAGAGAAGCTGTCTTTTTGCTAAAAATGTAATTGAGCACTATAGAAAACTTCTAGGGCTTTTTGTTTTATTTTTTTTTTCCATTTGCCACGCTCATTGTTATAGAATTAGTATTGGCATGCTAGAATGCTATAGAATCAGCTAAATTGTCATTGTTTAAAAGAAAATGGGATTTCTAATATATATGTGTGGTTTCTTCAACCCTTTTGCTACTCTTCTGAATGTTATAAATTGTCCTATTTTACATTTATACAGCATAAGGTACTGATTTTGACATAAAAGCATTAATATAAGTTATGTCACCTTTCTTCATCATGAATGCTTTTATTGAGAGTACTTTTATTGGCAGTGATCAAAGAGGTGGAAGAAGGAATTCTTGGACCTTTACATATGAAGTTGTGTGCGTATGTGTGGAACAATCAGTTCAAATTCTGATACATAACTAACGACTAAGGTGCAACATACAACACATTGAGACAGGAATAGGGAAAATTCAAGCAAAACTATTTCAAAATACTGAAGACCAATGAAAAACTTTCTGAGTATGACTAGTAATAAAACTGAAACAAATCCACTCACATTTCCAGACAAGCAAGAGTTTAAAAGCTCTAATGCAAAAGGAGGAATTGAGATTAAAGGCAAGTGGTTGTTTAAAGGAATAAGTTTTGGTGAAACAATATGGGGGGGCTGAAAATTATTAATCTTACTAAGAAATACAGCAGTTACTCATAAATTTTGAAAAATAGATTTACAAACAAAATAAAGCCCTATTCAAAAAATCTACATATAGTTTTTCATACAGCCAGCTCCAACAATCTGATGAGGGACACCAGCCCACTCATCGCAGGGCATAGCTGAGCCTCTCAGCCAAAGATGCTGGTGTCCTTTAGAGAAAGTAAAATACCACACAAACAGAGAATGAATAGGAAAAAAAAAGTGTGAGAAACAACAATCAGAAAAGGAGGAGGAGGATGTACTCCATGTGCCAGATCAGATTCACCTGCAGTCCATGGAAGAGACCATGGTGGAGGAGGTGTTTCTCTGCAACCTGTGGAGAGGACCCACACTGGATTAGCTCATGAAGAACTGCAGCCCATGGAGAGAGCCCATGCTGGAGCAGGGGCAAAGCATGAGGAGGTAGGAGTGGCAGAGAGAAGCCATCATGTAACCCTTCAGCATGCATCCCAGCTGTGCTGCTTGGTGGGTGATAGAGTGGAGTCAGCAGTGGAGGAAAGAAGTTGAACCTGGGAAAGGGGAGAGGAAAGGTGTTGCTTTCTTATTTGTGTTTCTGTTCCTCACTGTCCAAATTTACTGTAAATTACGTTTTCCAAGTTTTGTCTGTTTTGTCCATGACAATAACTGGTAACTCATCTCCCTGTCACTATCTCATTAGCATTTACTTTATTTTGTTTTCTTTTCCTGTCCTGTTGAGGAGGGAGAGTGAGAATGCAGCTGGGTGGGCATCTGGAGGTTGGCCCAGGTCAAGTCACCACATATAATATGCTACGATGTGCCAATGTAATCATTGTCATAGGTATATATAGTCTACATAGTAAATATGTTTAGAAGATAAATACGCAATTTTTTTCTAAGAACAGTTATAGTTTTTCTACCCGAAAAAGATATTTTATTACTGTCTGAGAAATTATAGTTGACCTATAACTTATGAAGCACCTCCAGTTGCTTGTTGTTTCCTATTACAGTTCAGAAAGAAATTATTCCAACAGTGAAAATGGACTGAATGATTTGTTGATACTCTCTATTACTGCTACCTATATATAATCTGGGGGAAAAAAAAATGAACATAACACACAAATTTCAAACTGTGATTAAAGGAATAAAGAATATTAATGAAGTTTCACTATCTCATTCCCACTTTCAATATGAGATTGGGGATATCACAAGGGAAAGATGAGACAATATGTCATACAAATAACCTTAAGAACCTTAGACAAAACAGTGTTGTCTTCCATACCTCAGCTTCCTCACTTTATGAACTTATTTTGTGATATGGTTTTAAATATAGGATAAGAAACATATAGTATGATTTTGACATATTACTATGTGTCAGAAAATGCAATCTTATCTTTAATCATCAACACCATTAACTAATTTGAATAAGAACATGAATCAACATTTTCAGGAATTTTAGCTTTTGATCTTCCAAGTTTAAAGAATTCTTATATCAGTAATAAAGACCAAAATGAAGACAGTTTCCAATCCATTGAAACAGGAAGATATGCTACAAATAATGTTTAAAAGTAATAGTAATGCTGAAAACAAAGGAGAAAGACTGCTTGTGTGATCAAAGTACTGAAATATATTCAGCAACTGAAGAAACACTGAAATTTAGTGTAACTAAAGATCTAGAAGCTAAGCAAAATAAGGACCTCAGTGAACCAGCTGTATTAAGTAAAAGAAAATAAACATTGTCATTATTCCAGCTCCCTAGTTCCAAAGTTTTGTGTTAAATGAAACTGTATAAAATGCCCAGGAGTATTTTAGGGAGTTCACAACTCTAAAGCATTTCTCCTGAGATTTGTCTATGGCAAACACATTGAAAGCAAGAGGGTATATGAAGTTCCATAGCCTCCTATTATCACTTTTTATTGATCCCTCTCAACAATCCTTGAAAAAGATGAAACATGGACAGTAGCATATGGAGTTACAATGGATTTATAAAGAATATCCCAGTGGAAGATACTAAGTAACAATTAAATATCTTGTATTTCACATAGCTTTCCAGGGAACTTCAGTGTTTGAAAAGCATATTACTTATCTATAAATGGATTTACTAAGAGGCACTCATCTAGATTATTTAATTATATTCTGTTTCAATTCAATTATATGCCATTACATATATTATATATGTATATTATATACACATATTTACCTAAAATCATATCCATGCTAAAACTTTTTAATATGTTATCAAGACATAAGACATTAAAAAAAAAAAAAAAGTCTAAGTATGTGATAGTATTCTGTGATAGCAGATTAAGGCCAGAAAATGCACAGAATTAGATAAACACTGAAGTTCATTTACAGAAAAAAAATTATGTGTTAGATACTGTTAAGTATAGGAATGTGAGCATAATTTTTTTGCTTAATCTTCTCAGTACATTATTTCTGAAATTACAGAATACAGTTTAGGAGGAATCCCTTCACAAATGAGCATCTGTCAGAATTTGATCAGCAGTTATTGTAGGTGCACCTTAATTAAGACTGTAAAGTTTGAAAACATTCTAATTGCAAAAGGGGGCTGAACAATCATCTGAAGATACCATGTATATGTGACTCAACTATAGAAGTACTGAAGCATTGAAAATGCAAATAGCATAGCTGTGCAATTATCCATTACCACCATGATCAAACGGTGGGAAATACATGTTGGTTGCACACAGTAAAAAAAAAAAAAAAATGTCAGCTATGTACTATATAGATATTTTAATTGTATGAAATATGTTGGCCAAATGTACTCTATGCCTGTTGTACTATAACCCTTTGCATGACTGTTGCTGACTGGGGTCCACTAAGATACTGCTTATGTCCTGTTTGCCAAGGTATAAAGGCAGGATAAGTTTAAATGTTCCGTAGAACTTTGTCACTACAGTGTTCTCATGATATAGGACTCAAATGCATAAGGGAAAGAGGGTAAATACATGTCTGAAGTTGGCTATTTTAATTAAAAA
>VXAV01000011.1:79492-102566 GCA_013399715.1 Alectura lathami
AAAAAAAAAAAAAAGGAAGAGATGATAGTGTTCATTATTTGATCAGCAGTACGCATACTACTGTTTTCAGCACACTGACAAGTGGGTCAATAGCAAACTAATTTTTGCCCTGAATAAGTTCTACATTACGTACTTTAATCATAGTAGGAAATATTTTGTAACATTTTTAAATTGTCTTTTAGTTTATATTTCTCACATAAGTATCAACGTGTGAATTATATTTCTATGATTCATAGCCATTGGAAAGCTAGCCAGTAAACTGAACTGAAATAATTTCCACAGCTGACAAAAGTATCTACTTAATAATGAACAAAATCAGGGTTTTGTGGCTTCACAATCACATGTACATTCCCCATATGTTGATAACTACAGGCAGATTCCCAAATTCAGAGGTGAATTTAGAGATGCATCTCACTAGCATGAATTCAGAAGATTCTTTCAGGCACCAGGGACTTATTCCTTTCTGTTCTTGCAGTTTTATTTTTTTTTCCAAATGCTCAGCAAAGACATCTTGCCAGTCCTTTATGCAATCCTCATGTAATACCAAAGATGTCATCTACCACAACTTTAGCAAAGCTTTGAACGATGTCTCCCACAATATCTGAGTTAAGTCATTATGGTCTGGATGAATATACAGCTACATGGGTAAAAATTGTTTGGCTAGCTGTTAATGGGTCACCATCTAACTGGAGGCTTGCAACAACTGGTGTACCACAGATAACTGTATTGGGACTTCTCCTCTTTGATGTCTTAATCAGTGATCCAGAGAAGGCAATGGAATGGACTATCACCAAGTTGCCTGGTGACACCAAACAGAGAGGACAAGTCAATACATTTGAGAGGAGGGATTCAGTAAGGGATCTGGACAGGCTGATGGAATGGGCAAACATGAATCTTATCATATCCAACAAAGAAAAAGGCTAAGCCCTATACCTGGGAAGGAAGAATCCCTTGTATTAGTACAGCTTGAGGATGGACTACTTGAGGTGCTATTTTACCGGAAATGACCTGAAGCTATTGGCAAACCGCAAGTTGAATATGAGCCAGCACTTTGCTCTAGCAGCAAAGAAGGCCAACAGCATCCGTGCCATATTAGCAGAAGCACAGGCAGTAAGTAGAATGAGGGAAGTGATTATCCCCCTTTACTCAGCACTCACTCTAGAGATCATGTCTAGAACACTTTGTCGAGTTTCAGGTTCACAGTAGAAAAAAACACACAAACAAAGAAGAGCAAGTCCTCAGTGGGACACTGTCAGAAACATGGAGCTATTTCCCTGTATTAAGAGGCTAGGGATGTGGGCTTATCCGACCTGAAAAAGAGAGATCTTTGGAGGGACCTCACAGCAGCTTGTCAGCAGTTGCCAAGTGGTTAGTAGCAGTCAGGCTTTTCACAATAGTACATCACAACAGAGAGGATGAGAGGCAACAGACATTACTTGGAACAATACAGCTTTGGACTGGAGAATCTTCATGAGGAGGATCAAGCACTGGAAGAGGTTGTATTAGGCTGGATAAAACCCTACTGAGCCAGCTTTGAGCAGTAGTTTGGACCACAGACCATCAGAGGTCCATTCCATTTCAATTCTCCTGTAAGACTATCATACAATGATTCTACAGAAATCAATTTTGTTTAAGTCATGGTCTTCTTGTTGTTCTCAGATATGCATGAAAAGCTATTTAGCACATATCGCAGTTATTTTCTGTGTTTAAGATAATAAAACAAACATAGCACCATATGGTTCCTATTAGAAAGTGCTGACTTTTTAATAGAACAATACAAGGATGACTTGTACAGTACAGCTTCCTGTCACATTTACAAGGATTCCATGTACAGGAGGCTGTTCTCAGGTACTGGCTGTTTGTTAATGTAAAACACGGTTACTTGAGTGTCTGTATAAATTAAGCCCATATGGTGATGTATCAGTTATCTGATCCAGAACTTATGGATAACTACTGTCATTCTCAACAGTGTCAGACATTCCACATGTAATGTGATTAAGTTTAGATGTCTAGTACTAAAAAGATGGTTCACAGGCTGCCAGCAATTCAAAAATATTACAGAACTACTTAGAATCATAGTCATAGAATCAAAGAATCATAAAGTTTGGAAAATACCTCTAAGATCATCTAGTCCAACCATCATCCTAATACCACTATGCCCACTAAATCATGTCCTAAAGTGCCACATCTATATGTTTCTGTAACACCTCCAGGGAAGGAGACTCCACCACCTCCCTGGGCAGCCTGTTACACTCTCTCAGAGATGAATTTTTTCCTGACGTTCAACCTGAACCTCCCCTGACACAGCTTGAAGTCATTACCTCTTGTCCTATCATTGTTACCTGGGAGGAGAGGCTGATCCCCCCCTCACCACAATCTCTGTTCAGGTAGCTGTAGAGAGTAATAACGTCTCCCCTGAGCCTCCTCTTCTCCAGACTAAACAGCCCCAGCTCCCTCAGCCACTCCCCATAAGACTTGTGCTCCAGGCCTTTCACCAGCTTTGTTGCCCTTCTTTGGACACACTCCAGGGCTTCAATCTGCTTCTTGCATTGAGGGGCCCAAAACTGAACACAGCACTCGAGATGCAACCTCCCCAGTGCCGAGTATGGCCGAGCACTATTCCTAATGCAAGCCAGGATGCCATTGGCCTTCTTGGCCACCTGGGCACACAGCTGGCTCATGTTCAGCCAGCTGTCAACTAGCACCACCAGCTCCTTTTCCTCCACACAGCTTTCCAGCTACTCTGCCCCAAGCCTGTAGCATTGCTTGGGGTTATTGTCACCCAAGTGTAGGACCTGATGCTTGGTCTTGTTGAACCTCATGCAGTTAGCCTCAGCCCACCTATCTAGTCTGTCCAGATCCCTCTGTAGAGCCTTCCTTCCCTCAGGCAGATCAACACTTCCTCCCATCTTGCAGTCATCTGCAAATTTACTGATGGTGCGCTCAATGCCTTCATCCAGATCATCAATAAAGATGTCAAAGGCTTCACTGAAGTCTAGGTAGACTACATCCACAGCTCATCCACTAGGCAGGTTACCTGGTCATAGAAGGAGATGAGGTTGGTCAAGCAGGACCTGTCTTTCATGAATCCATGCTGGCTAGGCCTGATCTCCCGGTTGTCCCGCACATGCCATGTGATTGCACTCAGGATGATCTGCTCCATAACCTTCCCTGCTACCGACGTCAGGCTGACAGGCCTGTAGTTCCCTGGTTCNAGGCGTGTAGTTCCCTGGTTCCTCCTTCCGACCCTTCCTGTAGATGGGTGTCACGCTGGTTAGCTTCCAGTCATCTGGGACCTGCCCGGTTGACCAGGACTTCTGATTAATGGTGGTGAGCAGCTTGGTAAGCACTTCTGCCAGCTCCCTCAGATCCACCCCACCTTTGGGTGGATCCCATCTGCCCCCATGGACTTGTGAGAGTCCAGGTGGAGCAGCAGGTCCCTGACTGTTTCCTCATGAATTGTGGGGGCTTTGTTCTGCTCTCCATCCCTGTCTTCCAGGCCAGGCAGCTGAGCATCCTGAGGATGACTAGTCTGACTATTAAAGACAGAAGTAAAGAAGGCATTGAGTACCTCTGCCTTTTCCTTATCCTCAGTGACAACGATCCCTGATGCATTCAATAAAGGATGGAGATTCTCCTTGGCCCTCCTTTTGCTGTTGATAAGTTTGTAAAAACATTTTCTGTTGTCCTTAACAACAGTGGCCAGGTAAAGATCTTGCTGTGCTTTCACCTTTCTAATTTTATCCCCATGTATTCTAGCAGCTTCCCAGTACTCTTTCTCAGCTGCCTGCCCCTTCCTCCAACAAAGTTAAACTCTTATTTTCTCGGAGTCTTAACAGAAGTTCCCTGTTCAGCCAGGCCGGTCTTCTTCCCTGGTGGCTCTTCTTGCAGCACAGGGGGACAGCCTGTTCCTGTGCCTTTAAGACTTCCTTCTTGGAATGTCCAGCCTTCTTGGACCTCTTTGCCCTCCGGAACCAACTCCCAAGGGACTCTTCCAACCAGTGTCTTAAACAGCTCAAAGTCTACCCTCCGGAAGTCTGGGATTTCTGGTGACTCCTCTCCTGACTTCCCCAAGAATAGAGAATTCTATCATTTCAAGGTCGCTGTGGCCCAGACAACTTCCAGCCACCATGTCTCACAGCAGTCCTTCTCTGTTGGTAAACAGTGGTATGAGGACCCCAACATATGTTACATTAACTGGACTCTTTTGGTATGTAGAAATTACCATTCTGAAAATAAGTGATAGACATAGAATCATAGAATCATAGAATGGTTTGGGTTGAAAGGGATCTTAAAGATCATCTAGTTCCAACCCCCCTGCCATGGGCAGGGACACCTCCCACTGGATCAGGTTGTTCAGAGCCCCATCCAGCCTGGCCTTGAACACTTCCAGGGAGGGGGCATCCACAACCTCTCTGGGCAACATGTTCCACTGTCTCACCACCCTCACAGAAAAGAATTCCTTCCTCATATATAGCCTAAATCTCCCCTCTTCCAGCTTAAAGACATTACCCCTCATCCTGTCTCTTCATGCACTTCTAAAGAGTCCCTCCCCAGCTCTCCTGTAGTCCCCCTTCAGGTACTGGAAGGCTGCTATCAGGTCCCCCCAGAGCCTTCTCTTCTCCAGGCTGAACAACACCAACTCTCTCAGCGTGCCTTTGTAGGGGAGGTGCTCCAGCCCTCTGATCGTCTTTGTGGCCCTCCTCTGGACCCGCTCCAATGCTCAATGTCCTTCTTGTGTTGGGGGCCACACAACTGGACACAGCACTCCAGGTGGGGTCTCACGAGAACAGAGTAGAGGGGCAGGATCACCTCCCTCACCCTGCTGCTCACGCTTCTCTTGATGCAGCCCAGAATGCGGTTGGCCTTCTGGGCTGCAAGCGCACATTCTCAGCTCATGTTGAGTACTTCAACAGCCGCCACCCCCCAATCCTTCTCCTCAGAGCTGCTCTCCAGCCATTCTCTGCCCAGCCTGTATTTGTGCTTGGGATTGCCCCGACCCAGGTGCAGGACCTTACACTTGGCCTTGTTCAACTTCATGAGGTTGGCATAGGCCCACCTCTCAAGCCTGTCCAGGTCCCTCTGGGTGGGATCCCTTCCCTTTAGCATGTAAATGGCACCACACAGCTTGGTGTAATCCGCAAACTTGCTGAGTGTGCACTCAATTCCATTGTCTGTATCACCAATGAAGATGCTAAACAGCACTGGTCCCAGTACTGAACCCTGTGGGACGCCACTCGTCACCAGTCTCCATTTCAACATTGAGCCGTTGACCACAACTGTCTGAGTGCGATCACCCAGCCAGTTCCTTATCCAGCGAGTGGTCTGTTCATCAAACCCGTGCTTTTCCAATTTAGCGACCAGGATGTCATGCAGGAGAGTGTCAAATGCTTTGCACAAGTTCAGGTAGAATATGTATATGATGATATCACAAATATCATTTTGATGATACTGGAATCAACATCCAAAGCATGACTTTTACACCCTGTATATCAAATGAGAACTAACAGATCCAAGCACAAGAATGCTGATTTCCTTTTATGAAAGCTTTTCTCAACTATCTCCATGAAAATGTTCTCCTCTCCATTCAAAAGTTTTCAGAGAAGACACACACTGGAAGGAAAAACAAGAAACATAGAATTGATTTTGTCCTTCCACAGCTCCCTTAGATGTTTACTCAGAAAGTACTGCTTTACAACCAAATGATGTTAGAGTTGTTTCTAGTACTGGAAAACTCAATTTGCTATGCGGAGTCTATAGGGGACTATCAAATTATGTAATCATATGCTGCAAGCCAAAAGTCCTGTAGTACAGACAACTGCATGTACCATTGGGTGGAAATACTCCTACTCTCAGAAGAAGAAAGTAAATCTGACTGCATGACTAACATGGCATAGAATTTAGGAAAAAAAGTTTATCCAGTAAGCTTCATTTATTTTTTTTTATGATATGTTCATTTCAGGTGGATTGCAGTCTTACAAGAAATAATATGGAATTTATTTTTTTAGATGGATGTATCTTATAGTTAGGCTGCACTGAAACCATTGAAGAAAATAAGTTGTGTAGAAAAGAGAGAAATAGCCTGAGCAGATGCACTTACAAGGATATTAACTGTTATGACAAAAAGAAGATCTGCGTACACAGCAACAGACACCTACTCAACAGCAAAACCTCGGATACTATTAACTTCTGTTTGACTTGTTTGTATAGGTTTTTGACAGTTGTCTCCCTAGCACCATCTGGTGTCTGCCAACTTGTAACTTCTGAGAATGCACCAAATGCAAAATGAATTCAGCTTGTGGCCTCATGGGACAGAAAAGGCTCAGAAGAATATCAGGCAGGCTGGAATGAGCATACGTTATGTTTATGATTTTCACTAATCTATGTTGCTGAAACATTCAGCAAATACATATTTGCCCACGTGTCATACATTCCGTCTATAGTAATACGATAAGAGCATGGGTGCTGGCATTAGCTAGATTTTGCATATGAAATATTTCCTTATTCCATCCAAAATTTATTTAATAGCTATACTAACTACATTTCAGAAATATGGTACTGTAACCACCTTTAGCATACATGGTCTATGAAAAAAAAATGCATAATATACACATTTTCAGTAAAATACTGAAAAGATATTCGGTATAGCCTTAAGAACTGGAATGCTATTTTTTTTATATATATATATAATGCATAGCTGTCGACAGCAATATCAGGGCACAGCTGCACAGAAAATGATTCAACCTCCATATGCTGCCACTGTGTATACTATACTGTAATTCAAAAATATGAAGAGTGAAAGTATCATTATTCAATGTCCCTGAAGAAAATGAGAGCCTATGTTTTTTTAGTATTCATCCATTTTGCAGAATGGTTTAATTTAATTTTAATGTATGTATTATTTTTTCTGAGAAAAAAAAAAAAAAAAGAAATGGTAAAGTAAGCAAATACTGAATCAATATGCAATAAACTGATCAGATATCACCTTCAGTTTGGTTTAGAACAATTAAAATAATATATTTTCTAAATACTCTTAGAGACATGCATCTGTTATATCTGACTATTATTACAGAATATATCACCATCTGATAGTTTCATCAAAAAATCCTAGATGGTAGTCTATCTGGATTATGTTAAATAAAATATGGTCACTGTCTTAATTAGTCTGCAAGATTAAAATCAAATGGGTCTGGGATAAAAACTGAAGTCTAAACATGTCATATATATCATGTGTACAACAGGGCACATAGAAGTCAAAAGGTCATTATTTTTTCTGAAAATTACATATTCTCATGCAAAATCTGATAGTCTTTATTGATGGACAATGTCATAAAGCCATCACTGTGTTTATAGACATTTAATTGAAGACAGCATAAAACGATAAACTAAGAAACATGCATGGTTGACTCCTCCAATTCAAACCATAAATCATACTGATGTTCAGACAAGTCGCCCAGACACAAATTCTGATGATAGATGAACCATTTAACTTTGATTTTTGAAAGCAATGAGCTCGCTAGCAATACCTCACACTGACTAATACCACATATGGTCATATAAGAACTCATCAAAAATCCATTTTTCCCTTGTGTGGATGCTAAAATTATCTTCTAAATGATCATTATTAAAAGTGTGCAGTGTGTAACATCCTTCTAATGTGCATAGCTGGATTCAAAGTCTGCTTGCTTCAGTAAGCAATGATTTTATCACTATTTCTAATCTTTAAAAAAGACTCTTAAAATATAAATAAGGAAGATGAGGCAATATGTAAAATTAATTTATAGAAAACATTATTCAAAAGCTAACAAAACAAATGAAGGGAAATAAACTTTTTTAAAAATTCCTTAGCATATTGTAATTTCTCTGTAATATAATAAAATATACTATAGAGCACGCTATTACAACAAAACCTGACTCAAAGTATTCCCATCATATACTACAGGCAAAATCCCACAGTATATCTTTCAGGACTACTAAATATTGCACATTGGTGTTTCAGTAGTAACATCCAAAACATTAAAAGAATAAAATTACACTAGATTATATTGATATGTTTAATGCAATTAAGTCATCATCAGGTTTTCATTACAATGCTAGGATTTGCACGTTTGTGTACTGTGACAAATGACTGTATCTGTGTAAGACTATAAGCATTCTTCTATGGAAAATTTTTGTACCTATAGAATCCATTAAATCTCTTTTAAACTGCAGATATGCAATTACCACAAATCGGAGTATACCAGGGTAAATTAAAATCTGTTAATGTCAGCCATGTGGCAGACTCATTATTTATTTTCAGTTATATTTCTGTTACTTCATCAGAAATATTTTAAGAATATTGTGCTTTAGCCCTTGAGTAAAAAATCAATAAGATAAAAAGTTAGGCCTAGCTCAGAATTTTTAAATAATTTAATACATGTATGTTTGCATGATTTTACTCTGCTTACTGAGTTATGTCTCTCCAAACACTAACTAATCAGTGTACTAAAATGGATACCTAACAAAGTAAGCTACTGATATTTTAGTGCAATTAGGACACATCAAAAGTAAATTTTGAATAGAATTTAAAGAAACAATGTATCTTTTTTCTATTATTTGCAATGAACAACAAAAATTGGAAATCTGAATTTCTGCTCAATCATTATTTTTCTTCTAAACTTTCAGTACCCTGTACTTGTGTCTAACTATATGAAGGTTTTAATGCCTTATAAACCTCATTGAAAATTGATTTTTTTGTCATACTACTACCCCTACTAATGGTTTCCTGCAGCTAGCAAAAGAAGCTGCATATTTTTGGAGTATATAAAAATCAGTTAGAACACATAACAATATTGGGGTAAAATACAGCATTTCCCTATTATAAGTTGCTGCATGGCTGACATTACACAGTGAATGGAGAATGGTTTACTAGCTTTATTAGCAAAACTCTGTTTCATTCCTTTTTTTTTCACAATAGGAAGATTCACATTAGTAAAGTTTGGTTTGGTTTGGTTTGGTTGTTTCATTTTGTTTTTTAATTTAATTTAATTTTTTTATTTATTTTAATTGAAACTGTAAAGCTTTGTATTTAGACAAAATCGGCATGGACAAATGGAATTTGAAAGTTTATATATGAAAAGCTTGATCTTACATATATGCAAACGGACAACAGTGCCACTGAAATCAGTTTCTCTGTATTTGTTGTTAAGAATATCTGGACATTCAGAATAAGATTTCCTTCAATTAAAAAAAAAAATTTATTAGAAGATTAATTCACTATAAGATTCGCTCACTAACCACTACCACAAAGTGGACAAAAAAACAAGTGGTATTGCAGCACTAATTCAGACAATGCTCAAACACATTGTTGTACCTCAGCTCTTGCCAAATCAAGTTCCTGCATGACCATGACAAGATCAGCACGCACCTCCTCCAGTTCCTTTTTGGTATCATCCAACTGTAATAAATGAAAGAGCAGTGATATTTAGATGGATGAGTTGTGCACCAGGAAGAGAAAACTACCAAACAAGGACCTAAAGCGATCCCCTGTCTTCACATGCTTGATTTCATTCCTTAATTAGAGCCATTAATCAATAGGTATGAGATATGAGGCTTTAGAAGGGCTTGGTGACACGACACCTTGCCACCTGTCAAAATTACAGCTTTCTGTTCATGCACCATCCCTCAAATAGTTATTTTCTGCAAGCCTGGCTGCATCCCACAATTCATTATTTACTGTATAGTTCTATCCCTGTGCAATGTCAGAAGATAACCCTTTGATGAAAAGGAATGGTTTACATAAAATGGTTAAAACTCACAAAGTACTTACCTACTTCCTACACAAATATACCTTAACATAAGGTTGGTGTAGTATGACTTTACCAGCAAAGAAATAATGTATGCGAGATGTTCATTTTGCATTCTCATTAAAAAAAAAAAAAAATAGTACTTTTATGTAATATGAAAGAGCAATTTAGTATTAAAAGATAAGGTTAAAAGTTTTCAATGATTAGTTACTGAGAACTTCTCTAAACAGGTATGTTTATGCAAACATCCATACTATTGCAAGTTTCATCCACCCACCAACATCTATCTATCTATCTATATATATATATAACTGCAAACAATCTAGCATATCAATACAAGGCATTTTAAGCCACATAAAATCACGTGTGAAAAAAAAAAATAGCAGGAGTGTGTGTGCTGTGAATAAATTTCAGACCAGTAACACTTAGATGCAGCTTCACTGTATCATATACATTTACAGGAAGGCAAAATGTTGCTTGCAGATGCTCAGCTAACTCGTTCAGGAGTAAAAGCATTGCTGCTTCAGAGAAATGTCCCTTATTTTTTCCCGCTGACATGATTCAATCCTGGTCCGTAGGGATCACCACCTATTCACCTGGAGTTAGGCTAAGACTAGCAACACATTTCACATAGGCCACCGATAACTGTCACATGGTAGCAACCTTCAGTCACAACTAACCTAGGTCAGACTGAAATTGGTCACTTAGAGGTTAAAGGTTCTGTATTCTATTACCAGTTGTAGCCATCCAGTCACCACACTATAAATATTTAATATAATTACAGTTTGTTCCTCATAAACTTCATTCACTCATGGATGCCACTAGTTTCCAATTTCTTGGTGACAGAAACTGAAACTCGGCTGAAACTGAACCTAGAAGTCTTGCTTTCTTTGTCTTTAGATTAATTCATATTGCAATTCCCTCTAATTTGAAAATACATATACAGAAGTGTAGCTCCTGTAAAATGGAAAAAGGTCTGTTTCATATTCTGGACAACATCAAATGTCTGTCTCTGCTTACTTTCTTCCTACAAATTCCCTGAAGTGACACATTGAATTATAGAGTAAATCTTCTGTGCTGTAAATAAGAACATGGTCCTGGCTGGAGGAGGGAGAATTAAGAAGGTATTTTCACACGTTAGTGATGACAACATATAATTGACTTGTTGCTCTGTTTTGTTATGCTACTCAGTGGTTATGCTGTCATCAATGACTTATGAAATTAACTCACTCTCTTTGCATGTATGTCCTCTTTGCATGCACTGGGTAAAGGAAAAGTGGCTTACACCACCATGGAAATATTTGACACGTATGCTGTCATCGATTTAGATATATGGTGAAACTACACGACAAATACATGGGAAATGTAGTGGCTGTTTTGCATTATTTAGTGAAGTTTTTAGAGAATTTTCATTCTTCACAGGAATGAATCACAAAACTAAATATGCATTTAATAGTAATAATAATGATTTTAAGTCTTCACACTTCAGAATTGTAACTGTTGGACCTTAGTTACCAAAAAAATTCTTTGGGATGACGCTTAATATCAATGTACTTACACACACATACAGGTTACTATTACTGTGGAGTAACAACAGCCAAAATATAACCTCAGTTATATAGTAACTATATTACAGTTGGATTATTACTATGTGTTCTCATCAGATATTTCATTTTATAAGTGCCCAAATCAAACAGGAAACACTGTGCTAAAATCAACAAAATTAAATAACTTCATAAGCTCCAACAAACTATACCTAGTAAACAGGGACAAAGAAATTACGTACCAGTAGCTGCAATTCTTCAAGCAAAAGAGCATAAATATGCTATCACATGAGATCCACTAAGTTTTTTCCATTGCAGTGGTTGCAAGTAGTAGTAAAATTTAAATCTAAACTCTCTTGCTATGAAGAAACATAGTATGAAATACTCAGGCAGACACCCTAAGCTTTCATTTTTCCACCTCCTAACTGTGTGCATGGGGTGTAAGTAGAATCATAGAATCATAGAATGATAGAACCATCCAAGTTGGAAGGGATCTTTAAAGCTCATCTAGACCAACTCCCCTGTAGTGAACAGGGACACCTACAGCTGGATCAGGTTGCTCAGAGCCCTATCCAGCCTCACCTTGGAGGTTGCCAGGGACGAGGCATCCACCACCTCTATGGGCGACCTGTGCCAGTGCTTCACTACCCTGACCATGAAGAACTTTTTCCTTATATCCAGTCTAAACCTCCCCTCTCCCAATGTGAAACCATTTCCTCTAGTCCTATCACAACAGGCCCTGCTAAAGAGTCTGTCCCCATCTTGCTTGTGGCCCCGCTTTAGATACTGAAAGGCCGCTATCAGGTCTCCCCAAGAGCTTCTTTTCTCCAGGCTGAACAGCCCCAACTCTCTCAGCCTGTCCTCACAGGGGAGGTGTTCCATCCCTTGGATCATTTTTGTGGCCCTCCTCTGGACGCCCTCCAACAGGTCCATGCCCCTCCTGCACTGAGGACTCCCCATCTGGATGCAGCACTCCAGGTGGGGTCTCAGCAGCGCAGAGCAGAGGGGCAGGATCACCTCCCTTGCCCTGCTGGCCACGCTTCTTTGGATGCAGCACAGGATATGGTTGGCTTTCTGGGCTGTGAGGGCATGCTGCTGCCTCATGTCCAGCTTGTCATCCACCAGTACCCCCAAGTCCCTTTTGGCAGGGCTCTGCTCAATCCTTGCATCCCCCGGCTTGTACTGATAGTGGGGGTTGCTGAATCCCAGGTACAAGACCCTGCATTTTGTGTTGTTGAACCTCATGAGGTTAGCCTGGGGCCACTGCTCAAGCCTGCCTAGGTCAAAGTATCAGCAACTGCAGTCAGACCGGGGATCACAGTTGCCCATGTGCCTTGGGTGCCAGCAACTAAAAAGAGCAGAGCACATGCCGACTGTGTGGGTATGTGTCAGTCAGTGTACGATCACTAGTGAGTACCAAGATGGACTGGTCAGAGTGCAGGAGAAAAGGCTTGGGAGCTAGGTATCAAAGCAGCTGTAAATCTGAGCCAGATACAGGTGAGACCAAGAGGTCATTATGTTTGTTACTGCAGGGACAATGTGGGTCAAACTAGCTGCTGAGGCCAACTCGGCATTTGGAAACTGGCAAGTTAAAGAGCTACCAAAGAAACTTATTTGCATGTGTGTTCTTTTATGCCCAAAGACAGTTACTGGCAGGATCCACACTGTATATATGTACATACATGTATACATTTTCCAATAATTGGCTTTCATCCTGATCAGCCAGCAAAGAAAACAGGATAAAGCCTTTGGTGCTGTTTGTGCTTATTTGAGTGCTGTTTACTGTCAGTATTGATCTGTGTGACCAACTGCATATCGTATGTACATGCACTGTATGTATATGGGCCTCTGTGCCTGTTGCGAATTTGTGTTCAGCCTTGCTGCTGGCTTGGTCTGGAAACACTAGCTGCAGCAGCTTCACCTTCATCAGATACAGGGTGTCCAAAAGTTTCTTTGTAACTAATGGAACAAATAAACACATCAAAGGAATTGGAAAAATACAGAATTCATTGAATAGAACTAATGTCTCCATACTTCAAGGGGTTGTTAACAGTTGAAATACATACATCTGAGGAGAGGTAATTCAAATCTCTACAATCTGCTGTATGCCTTTGTAAGGAAAAATGAAGATTGTGAGATGCCATAGCAAAGCAATTTCTGTCCTGTTCTGTTTCATCTTTTATCAAGGACTCTGCAATTAGTTATGGAAACTGAAAGAAATATCCCATATTTCTCCCATATCCCAAATGCACAAGGAGTTTCCATTTCCAAAATCACAATATCAAGCAATTACATCTGCCACTGGGGCAATTTTGTTGCTGATCTGCCAGTAGGTAAAAGAGCTGTTAAGGAAAAAGGAAAACTTTAGAAATACAGGCTCCCTTTTTGTCTCAGTTACTAACTTAGCTGAAGCTGAGCTCCATCATTCTGGTCTTCCTTCTAAAGCAAACTGCCCCAAAATTGTAAATTGAAGAGTCCATCAGCAGGCACAGTATTAGAGAGATATAGGTATTTCTGATATCATTCTTCACGTTCATCCATTTTGTCTGCAATACTTAACAGCTGTGACATTTATAATGAAAGGTTTTAAATGGGTAGAAGAGCAATGATGAAAAAAAGGGAGGAGAAAGACTATATAAAAGATAGGAATTATGGCTTCAATCTGCTCCTCGATGAGGAGACAGAAAAGGAAAAATGTTTATATTCATATGTTGACCTTTACTGATATCTGTCAGGTCTACTGTGGAGTTGTGCGGTTGTAGTAAGTTGGTTGTCTAAGTGCGGTTGGTAGCATGCTTTGCAGTCCTGATTCCTTCACCAATCCATATAATTCACTTTGTTTTCTCCTCATGGGAAGGCAAGGGTGTGTAATTTTGTCCTTACAGGGAGATGGGACCCTGATGAGAAATGAAGGACATAGAACTGCAAGTACACCTGTGCTAATACTGTGATTCAGAGCTTGGCAATGGCCTCAGCTACATTGTAGAGATGTGACCATTTTCTCCCCACAGATATGTAGGGAACTTTTGCCCTGTATGTAGAACTACAGAGTCCTTTTCTTCCTTGTTTTTAAAAAGGACATGTAAAGTAGATTTAAATAAATAAATAAATAAATAAAGACAGAATCCAAGTTTCCTGCTGTAAGACAAAACAAGACTCACTTTGACTGGCTGTATCACAAGACATGAATTCCTTTGCTAGCAAATCCATATTCCATAGCCATATGACAAAGTTCTGCAATACTAGAGGAAAATCATGAATCAGTCTCTAAAATGAAGATAATAATAATCCACAAGTTATTTACCATTCAGATTCCTGTATTATCGCACATGATAATGTATCTTGAGTTATGATATACATATGGGATATTAGATGTAAATTTCATAGGAGAACTGAATGTACAAAATATTTGAGAGTTCCTGCATCACATTTTAAAGGATTATTTCCTAGTGCTTTCCTCAGCCACAGCTCACACCACACTGAAAACTGACCAAAGAATACTGCTTAGTATAGACAGGATACTGAAAGGAAGCACAGTGCATGACACTAAACTCTCACTTATAAAACAGCCAGTTAACTCATCTGTTATATCAACTGTATTATTTTTTCTTTTAGCCTAACCTGTCTTATGCATAACACTGGACAATAAAGTCTTTAGGTCTACTGAAATATTTTGGGTGGCCATTATGTAAAACAGATTTACCTGACAAAAGCAAACTCTGTGTGTTCCATACATACAGATGAGGTGATATAACTTCTTGTTAATACAACAGTACACAGGAGAAATTTAAAATAAGTGACAACTATTAGTTCCAAACAAAAACATACGTAGTTCACACTGTTGAAAGTGTTGACAAGTCACAGCAATAGTTTGTACCATGATTTAGTCAAGTCATTCAATTTCACAAAGGTCTATTAAGAGCCCATCCAGAAGATAAGAGGTTTCTCCAGATACTTCTTTTGAGTTGCTGTGGATCTTGTATTGCAACACTGTAAAAATGTTCCAAGTACGTTTAAAGAAATAGATGACATTTTTCACTGGCTATAAAAAAGTTTAGGTTTTGAAGTGACATTTATACCAGCTGAGAAATAAGGAATTTTCACAACTAATGTTCTTTACAGAAAGTGAAAATTCAGACACATTACGATCTAGGTTTTACGATCTAGATTACTGCATACATATTGTATGTAGACAAAACCCAACTCAAGTGACAGAGATGTATATGCACTCAAGTAAACTGTTTTTTCCTGTTTCCTCAGGAAGGCAGGTACCCAGAAGCGGGTAACTTTGGTGTAGTCTATGCACACTAAATGTAATGGAGGCAAGTGTCCATCAATTTAATAATCCAAACCTCTGTACATTTTATTAATTAAAACTATGTTTTTCCTATTTTTCTAGTTTCTGTTGACATTGTTACATAATTAAAAAATATTAGGTGATTTTAATCATGTTTAGGACATCCATTCCAGCTAACCTGTTGTCAGACTGCAGCAAGTAGATATTTCCATTTTTATGAGATAAGAAGAAATTATTATCTTGCAGTGAAGCCTTAACCAAATGCATCCTGGGTAGCAGCAGTGCATACTATAAACCATTATTTAGTTAGACAATCTGCTGCTACCTTATTGTGAAATGATAGATGTTCAAAAATCATACAAACCACTGTTCACAATTCCAGTGACACGTCACCAGTGCCCTTCTTACAGCACAGGCATTACCAAATAATTTCACCAAACTTAAGGTGTCTTTACCAGCTCTATTCTGTAAAATAGTCCCACTTCAATATTTTTAATTATATTTTGTGTTTTACTTATTATAATATAAATTACAGTATAAATACAGTGATAGTTATGCACCTGGATATTACAAAAGCCTGGTCTGTTAACAGTAAAACTGCTCAGCTGGTTTTTAAAAAATGAATTTAAACAGGCAGAAATGTTCCATTCTCAAAGTGCTGCCACGCTTTCCATGCTTCAACAGTAAACAAAGTCTACACCTAGGTCTACTAACTTTACTCAATACAAACATGAGACACAAAATTGAATATCGTTCTTTATAATAATATTAGGTATTATCTCATAAAATTCATGACGTTTTTATAGCAAGCTAAGCAGAGAAAAAGTGGTGGTTTTATTAATGCTTTTTCTCCACCGTTTATAAATCTACTTTTTTTTTTTNCATTTATAAAATTATTTTTTTTTTTTTTTTTTTTAATTACTGTGGTTTCTACAGTCAAAAATAAAACCAGAATTTATTTAGTATCAATTTCAAAATGCTTTCCATGTTGCTTTCAATAGTTTTGTTATGAGATCTTTTGTCACTCCTATTTGTAGCTGAGCTGTATTAAATCTTTGACGTACCTTCTTTTCAAATTCTGTGAAATCAGATTTATGTGCAACAAAGGCATCACGCTAGCGAGCTTCTCCAGCTGTAGGCACACTCTGATTGTCCACTGAAGGCTGCTTGTGCTCTTGAACAATCGTCT
Organism: Alectura lathami; assembly: GCA_013399715.1. Classification (NCBI taxonomy): domain Eukaryota; kingdom Metazoa; phylum Chordata; class Aves; order Galliformes; family Megapodiidae; genus Alectura; species Alectura lathami. Next base: position 96,308 of record VXAV01000011.1, read on the forward strand.
TTTGGTCTTCCAGCTGTGTATTTAAATCAACAAAAAAGACAGAGATAAGAATAAGTAATGATCTAAATATGCTACAAAGCAGTTAACCTTTCTGTCATTCTATACTGTTCCTTACTGTTTAATACATATTTACTTCTACCAAAGTATCTCACTGTTCCATTAACTCACACTTTACATGCACCACAGAAATCTTTTTATAGCAAGTTTCTTAATAAATCTTTAATAAGCATTTCCGGATATATAACAAAATCTAAGCCTGTCAGACTTATTATGTCATCCTGTAGCAGTATTCCTACAAATAGCATATGCAAAAAGTGTTGCCAAAAGATGTTTATCTAACTACCACATTTTGATTTTCCATCACTGAAAGACAGACTGTATAGTGCATATTTTCTTCACGTGAAACAATTTGGGGTTTTCTTTGAGAATGTCGTAATTTCAGGATTTCCAATTTCTATGTCTTTATATTTGTTTTTCAAATCCTTTTCTACTGTGCAACAAAAGAAACTATTCTATGTGGCAATCTACAGTCTGCAAAGGTCATTTATTATGAAGCTTACTGTATATGCCTAATTTTATATTGCATAATAAATCTTCAGCTACCCCTATATGTGACAACTCTGAAGGTTCAATCAGAGGTTGGATGTATCAATGTTTAATGTATCTCTTAATAAAAAATTAGCACATGCCTTCAATGAAAATAAATGTTCTTGGTTTATGTGGTCTGCTTCACAGGACTATTAAAATGATTTTTATTACAGTGTTAGCATTCATATAGGCATAATAACAAAGTTAACTGTTAGGTTTAACAAAGCAAAATAGGCACTGAAACATGTCTGCCTTCACAAAGAAAATGTCCTTAGTCAAACACTGGCAAGTTACAAAGTACAATAAAGTACATTACAAAGGAAAAAAGAAACATGTAACTACATAAAACAGTCACTCCCTGTAATGTAGCTCTGAAAAAAAATGTAATCTTCAGCACTATATTGTAAAAAATATGTGCTCAGCATATTTTCAGTAAGACAGTGACCAAAAAAGGACAATTATATTTCTTAAATGTTATATTTGACAAATTACTAAACCTTTGCTAGACACACCAGTGTGTTTCATTTTTGTGCAACAGATTCTGTTTTAAGGGTCTCCGATATAATACTCAATGTTCTATTTTTCAAATAATAGAAATTAAAAAAAAAAAAAAAAAAATTGAACACTCATTTTGGACTTCTTAGAATAAAAACTTTATTTTTCTGTAAGTCAGTGCCACATACCACAGATATTGTTTGAGAACGGATTTACAACCCAACAATTTTTTTAAAAGTCAGATATTTCAATTTTGATTGAAAATACTTTTGCTCTCATTTGGATACTTAAAAATACATTGATGTCATCTTAAGTACTCTAATCTATGATCCAGGGTGTATGCAAATGAACTTTGTACTTAAATGCAAGATAACATTTGATGAAAAGTGATACCTCCTACACTGAGCTATTTTTTACAATAAAATTTCTCATGGTTTCACTTCTGCTGCAGTGAATTTACTGTAAATTCCACCAGCACGACAAATTCAATCAGTCTATTTGTGAAATGATGGGTCACATTTGCAGCATCAAATATTTCAAGAGTCACCAAATACATTAAAAGTGACAAAGAACACAAAGAGCGAAAAGAAGTGCATCTTTATAGTAAAATAAAATTGCAGAGACAAAAAAGACCATAGTCCATAATGCTGTATGTAAATGTGTTCAGATAACCTGATGAAATTCACTAAATGGATTAAAAAAAAAAAAAAAAAAAAAAAAAAAAGAAATATTACAGTTTATCTTTGATGTCAGCCTGATTTTTTGCTGATCTTTTATGAACTCCAGTAATTACTCCTTAATTCCTTATATTTGCTGCCTCAAATGTTAATTTTACCATTCTACCTCACTTTCAGAGAATGAGCACTGTCTGTGTAGGAACTCTAAGAAGTTATCCATGGTAGAACAAGCACTGCAGACTGGCAAGGTTATAGCTACAATTGTATTTGCCTCAGGAATCTGTCAAGGGAAGATGCTGATATCCTGAATGATCCAGCATAACACCCAAATACTACTTACCTACTGCCTTCAAAGGGTAATTTATCTTCAAAAATAATTTATGTACAGTCTTTAAGCATTTCGGCTGTATTTTTTGTAACCAAGCTGTATCTAGCTAACATACACTTGAGCACCTAGGTCTGTGCATCCAAGTTTAAGAAATACTGACATTTTTCAAATGATAATCTTCTGAAAACTTCTAACAAAACAGTACATTATAGTTCTCATTAACAAACACACTTCTGAACGTAAAGTATTACATTTTGTGGATTAAAAGGCACATTTTTCAACTCTGTTCACATTGTCAAAAATGAAATAAAAACATATTGTTTCAATTGCATTTTCCAATGAAAAGAGTTTCTTCACAATGGACTTGCCTAACAAAAGCTAATTTTACAGTTTTGATTGTTTTTCTTTAAGACATTTGAGCATGCTAAAAAACCCAACTGAGAAAAAAGGAGATTGTGAGTACTGTGACCATTTCTAAAACAGAATTAAAAGACATTTTGCAACATGCCTCTGTAAAATTTAAAACATAAATACTGACTTCCTGAAGTCAGTGTAAGTTCAAAGATGGTAACAACTCCAATTTTGCCAAAAAGTTCCAAGATATATGTAGCTTTAAGCTTAGCTGAAGCATAAATATTGGCTTATCTAAATTTATAGATGTAAAATAAAGAAAATTAACAGAAGCATCAGAATACTTAAATAATAAAATGCCATTTATTGATGGTTAGGTATTGTCCCTTTGAACTAAAGATCTTTGGATAAAGTGAAAATAATTAAAAGTGAAAAAGTGAAAAGCTGTATTCAGTCCAAAGTTCTTTTGATTCTAATATAACTCTTGAAATGCAGTAAAATATTTTATATTGTCCAGACATGGTAATATCCTTCTGTTTAACAAAAAAAAAAAAAAAAAAAAAAAAAAAAAAAAAAANAAAAAAAAAAGCATGAAGAATAGTCATATGAACTACTGGTTTCACAAGCAGAAAGATTAATGAAAAGATTAATGAAGCCTAACTTATCACAAAGTTTTATTGTTGACTCCACCGAGTTGGAGAGACTGCACTGAGGCCCAGCCTGTCGCTGCCCTGGTCTGGCAGGTGAGCCAGCCAGGGACTGCTATAACGAGTGCATAACATCGTGCTTAGGGGTGGATAAACCTGCTGGGCTTGGGGACTTTGCGTGTCCCAGACTGACAGAGACAAGGCTTCTGCAGCTCCATGGCCCCTGGTCCAAACAGTAGTGAGACAGAGCATGTATTCTCAACAGGTGAACAACATGTAAACATAAACTGCAAACAATACACAGCGGGCCGGCCGCATTTTGCACAGTGAGAATGGCCCATACTGCTAAAAGCTCTCCACACCTGGCCCTAGATACTGATTTAAGCATAGTTCCCAGCCTCTGGTGCATCTACTTTTTGGCACCCAGACCCATGGGTCTCTCAGGCCATGATCTCTCGTTCCAGTGGCTGGCACTCGTATGTCTTAATCCTACTCATTGAACTAGTCCAGCTTGGATTTTGCTACCATTCACATGAAAGGCTCAGTATAGTCTTGATAGCATGACCACATACAAAGTAGTTAGAAATAGGATTTAATAGTTCAGGTAATAAAGTGCAGAGCTTTCCTGGTTTCAACTAAGATAGTCTTAATAGCACACTGATGTTTTGGTTATTGAGCGATGAGTGCATACCGCTGGGTGGGGAAGAGCTGCTGCCATTATGGTATGGCAGCAGAAGGCAGGGCAGAGCCAGGACAGCTGGCCTGGATTAGGCATGGGGTTATTCAATACCATGTGACATCATGTGGAAGGCTATAAAGCCGTGGAGAGTTGGCTAGGGGAGGGGCAGATGAGGTTCAGATGCGGTTCAGATGCTGGGTATTGGTAGTTGAGATATTTCATTGCCCTGTGTTGCTAACAGGGCGTTAGTTGACAAACAGTTATATTGTTAGCTAGCATGAGTGGGCAGGTGGTGAGTAACTGAACTGCAGATACATGTATATATATTTTGTTATCATTGCATTTGTGTTTCTAATTTTTATTTTCTTAGTAAATAGTTTTTAGCTCATCCCATGAGTTCAATTTTGTTTCCAGTTCTCTCCCTCATCCCACTGAAGGGGAGCAAGTGATCAACTGCATGGTGCTTCGCTGCCTTGTTGGTTAAACAACAAAGGCTCCGTTAGACAAGCCTACTGACCACCATGTGCTCCTTTTCCCTCTACTTTCTCACACTTGGTCCTTCTCAGTCTACTTTGAGCTCTTGTTTTCCCCACTATTGGTCCTTCTCAGCAAATCCCATTGTAAGTTTTGCACAGTTCCAAGATTTTTTACCTGGCATCACACAGTAAGTCCTACCCCTTTTTATTGCGTGGCAGTGTAGGGAAAGGATATTTGTTGAGTCAACTTGGTGGATGTCACAGCAGCAACAAGGGGCTAATTGTTTTCCTCTGATACTCCAAGGAGTAGCTGCCTCAGTGTATTGCGCTAGGTTAAAAAGGTTTTTCTACATATTACATTTCTCCTCTGATGCTCACCTGGACCCTGTATTTAATTTGCTTAGTTTTCAGTTAAATGGCCTAATATCTACGCTTTTGTCAAAGGGGGCTGTAATTTTGAGTTTCCACTAAAGTTTGTATTTCACTTTTGAATTTGAAATCATTACAAGGAGGGATTGAAAGTGTGATCACAAATGCCTAATTTTCTTAGGAAATAAGGGGAAAAAGTATCACCACTCTTCTTTTTTCTTTTCCCTTTCTAGTCCACTTTCTTCCTTACCTTTCATTAACTAATTCATTTTTCCCACTGTCAGTAAATCCAAGACTGATAATTTTCTCTCTAGTCAATAATTTCTTCCAACTTTATATTACTTTTTGTTCAATCTTTGTCCTGCTGTTGCTATTTTCCATGTTTTCTCCAATTTTCCACAGTTTATCACTTCTGCAGTACAAATATATTCCAAACTGGATTCTTCATTTTAATCTAATTGAACACAAACCTAGAATTGTTGCCTGAATTATTTTATGCAGTTCCATCCTAGATTTTCTTTCAAACTTAAACCTTGAAAACACACTGAAACTAGTCAAAGTGTCTACTTGTGTTTTTAGGAACAGTAGTTCATCCCATCATTCTTAATTTGTTTACTGAGCTAGGAAACAGATTCTGTTTCTCTTTTTCCATTTTCCCCTAGTGGAAACAGATCATGGCCTTTTGCTACCTAGTGCTGGTGATGTAAAAGGCAAACTACCCTTGTCAAACCCTTTATTCTCAAATGGCTAAATGCCTGGAAGACTTCTATGGAAATATATTTCAGAAAAGATGATTCAGGAAAAAAAAAAAAGTCTAAAATGAAGAGGAGTGAGGAGAGCACAATGAAGAGATTTAACCTTCCTGTACTGAGTGCCCAAAAGAATTAAGTATTGCCAGCATTAAATTTCAGCCAGGTAAGTGAGAAAGAAATGTGATCTGAAGTTTAAGGTCCTTGAGATCTTTGTTTTTGACATGCATCTGCAGTAGACTTCCTTGGATTAAATTGATAAATATCTACAGATATCCACCTGCTTAAGTGAACTGCTTGCTCTTTCATAATTTCTACTGAAAAAATACAAATGATATTTTTACTGTCCTCAATCACATTATCCTTTAAAATATTGTTTTATAAAAATACTGGAAAGCATTATTTAGATGGGTTTTAGAATGTCACATTATAACTATTTTGTAAAAATTTTTGAGCAGTGTTATATATGAGTTCATACTCAAGTCATATGCAGATTGCTGTAAATTTAACATGAAGAAATGGATATAACAAATATTTTTTTTTTAATTAAGCTAGTTAAAATAATCAATGAATTTTATTTTTGTGGGTTTTGGTGCAACAGTCCATATTGTCTAATCAAAAATATTAAAAATGTTTGTTACAATCATAGTTGTTCAAAGTTACCCTGATCTCCATTACAGACCACAGAATTACACACCATGATTTTAAGTGTTTTGTGATTGTTGTTGGAAAAAAAAAAAAAAAAAAGGATAGTTAATAAATGTAGTTCTACTGAGACACTAAGATCCTCTAAAATCTAAGTGGATGTGAATAGTTCAGGAAAAAAAAAAAACTCAAATATAAACAGAAACAAACAACAACAACAAAGGGGTAAAAATAAATCTGTGTGATCCTGTAAGT
>VXAV01000011.1:140690-154009 GCA_013399715.1 Alectura lathami
AATACAACAGCTTACCATGCAACTTGAGTCTCCTACATGTTCAAGTCATTTAGATTCCAGAATTAGTTAAGAGGTATTGGTAATCTTATTTCTGGCCTTTCTTCACAGGTTTTATATCATGTCTTGTATCACCATCAACTTTTTCAGAACTTTCTAAAATTATGCTAGTTAATTCAAATTTTTCAGAGGCTACTAAGACTTTATGTATCTGATCAATGATAATGCTTTCTGGAGTATTAGTCAGGTCTATCAGATTTTATAAATCCAGAAGAATAAATCATTAATAACATACATGAAGCTGAGGCACAATTCTCCTGAGGAGGCAGAGCTATTTTTGTACTTTTGCAAAAATAGGTAAGATAAAAATGCATTAGATTTGATGGTTTGAGATATTTACACCTACATGCTGGATTGTAACTCAGCCTAAAGCAAGTATATAACTATTTTTACATTTAGAATCTATAGATCGAGTATGGTTCTACTTGACAACAAACCAGTCTATGACCCTGATCCTTTAGAAACAGGGGGTCATAATGGGAATATAAAAGCATTAGCTAAATCAGCATGTAGAAACATGACTGTAATAGGGATTTCTCATCAGCTTCTTGTTTATGCTATATTAACATCTGAAAAAGCTATTTAAATAATAAAATTAATACATCATAAAACAATAGAAATACTTCATATAAAGTAGATTTATCTGAATCACAACTACTCACAATAGCTATGAATATCCCCATTCAAATTGCTACCAAGAATACTGTATAAAATGAGAATAAACTAAAAGTAAAATTAGAATACTCCTTTATAAATTACTATATGTCAGGCTAACAAATGGTAGACTTGTCATATTGAACAACTAAATGTCTAAATGATCATTCAGCACTCATAGTGTAGGGAAAAAACACTAGCTTTGTTGGCTATAAAGCAGTTGCTCGATTTTTCATACTGTCATTCTGCTCTATTAGCAAAGCCTAACACAATTAGGTATGAATATGCAGTAATAACATGCAAATTGTTCCCTCTCAATTGCCCCAAGGCAGCAGTCTCAGCCTTTCAAAGCTTGATTTCTTCTACATCATTACAGGCTTGGCGTAATTCATCAGAATAAAAAAATACCTCAGCCTTATTGCATGTGGCCAGCTAGTAAAACCATCAGTAGTTGTTAACCATTCTCCCTCAATAGGTTTGTTAGCAACGCTGTCCCCAGCTCCCTGCCACTCCTGCACTTGTACATGTTTCCCTTGGGTAATGTTAGACACTACATTTGAGCCTGCCAGAACAATTAACCCTACTGTTAATTAGAATGAAATGTCAGGCGCACAGATGGTACAAGCTGGCACCCTGCCATCCTGCCAACTGCTGCTGAAAGCAGCTACCCCTCTCCTGACAGCTGTTCAGCTATGTCCCAGACCAGCAGATGTCGAAACTTTCCAGCTGAGGAAAGCGAAAAAGCAGTGATGGGGGTTTCTAGTCCCAGCAGTAATGATGACTGTTTTACTGTTATTGTATCCATTACCTGTTGTCATACTGTACCCATCAAGTGGAGTCATCAAGCAGCAAGATGCAAATTAAAAATACTAAGTCAATAACTGTAAAACTGCTTTCCAAATTAATTCTGTACAACAGTGAAAGATAAAAATATTTTTTTTTAAAAAAAAGGAAGAAAGAGAAATAATGTATCTATATGTTTTCATTAAAATCTATATCTCTACAAGTCAGGATTTATTTTAAATAAATACATGATGATACATTGTATTAGAAGGTTTTAATCTAAATATTACAGTGGAGTACAAAATCCTTTCTTGAAGAACATTGAAACACGTGAANTTTTCTTACCTATGTCAATTCAGTTTGTAGACAAAAAATCCCAGCACATTTCTGGTGTGAATCAGGATTCTAATTCTAGTAACTATGCTTTGGTTACCTAAATTCCTCTTTGATTTCAGAACATCTGCTTTGGCCTTCAATTTTTGAAAATATCAAAAAATATAGTGGCAGATAACACTTCTGCAATGTGAGAAATTCTCTCATGTTCTTCATAGCTGCATAAAGATGTAATGAGTAGTTTCTTCAGGATTTTTTAAAAGGTTATATCATGTAACTTTTGGCAAAAAAAAAAAAATCTAACACTTTTTTTTAAAGGAATATTAAAAAAATGAATGTAGTTTCTTCTTATATACTTATTCAAACAAACTCTTCGGCAATAAGATGATTTATGTTCTTACCAAAAATAAACGCAATCATAAGGGGCTGAAAAAAGGTCCAAAAATCAAAACCTTTCAGTGAATTTCTTCAGTTTCTCTAGAAGTTTTTGGGAAATAAGTTCTTGAAAAGAAGATATGCAATTAGAATTAAGGAAAAAATAGATTTAAAGTTTATAAGTAACAAAAAACAGTTACATTATGACCATTTAAATCATTTTTTTTCTGTGAATAAATATTTCTAATATTCCTACAGACATTCACCACCTAATGTATTGCTTCTGACTCTGTCCTGTCTGTCCACAAGACAGGTATCTGTCCATATTTATGAAATTTACATTTAGCATGGGCCTTTAGGTGTGAAATACATACTTTTGATTTAGGTTTGTTTGGATTCATATATAGCCTCAGTTTAAGTGGTGTTAGTAAGAAAGTAATATCTTGTATGTTATAATAATAGTTTGGTTCTGGTTCTGGTTTAGATTAGTGGGGTTTTTGTTGTTATTGTTGTTTTATATACTTACACACTGCATTTAGGAGCACGTTATTTTATTAAGAAATAAATGTAGCATATATTTACTTCATCAGATTGCTAATGGCTCATTGCACTTATTCTGGACCTCAAAGTCTCACATATCATGTGCACTAAGAAGAGTATTTGTATTACTAGGAATATTCAGTGGAAGAGCATACTATATTATTTACTTAAATATATATATATATATCAGATTTCATTTTGCTAACTCTTCAGCAAATTCAGTTTACTAGAACCTATTCCATGATTTCCTTGACTGACGGAAACATGTATGTGCTAAAGCCGCAGAGCATCTGAGGCACTTGTTGCTGAAGGCAGTCTTTGATATGAATACTTACACCAGAAACTTGTAAGATACGTGAGCTCCAGCTTTACAAACAATAACTGTCAGGGATAAACTACCTCACAGTAATTCACAAAGCACAACAGAAAAAGTTGTCTTCAGTGCCCATAGTAAAATTTAAATCTGAGGGTAGGTATCAGCCTAAAGAACATCAGTCTTGCTAAGGAATGTAACAGGATACAAGACTCCTGATTCACTTCCTATTTTCATGTCAAGGAGCTTTTCTAAGTTATTGCCTGCACTTGATATGGTGAAGAGATACTTGTTGGAGGCCTCAAGTGTTACTTTTGGGGGTACATCATATCCTCCAAGACAGAAGATAACTTCAGATAGGTGTTCTTGTTTCTGCTTTGTCTGGACATGAGAAGAATTCTGAAGGAGACTCTGTTGGTATGGTGCATGCTTGCAGGCAGCTGTCACTATTCATGAAAACCTATTTGTTATTTGTTGAACTACCACTAACCTGGATGTGAAGGTGGCATTGTACAGTCACATACCTTCAGATATTACTTCTGATGCAGACCTCAGGCCTACTAGACAGAGGAGTAGCCAGGCATACTGCAAAACACTTCAGAATGAAAAGTTTGGCAGCTTCCTGACACAGACTTCACAGCAAAGTAGCACTGCCTCTCACGCAGCTTCAGTGTTGGCACCCTAGAATCATAGAATCATTTGAGTTGGAAGGGGCCTCTAAAGGCCATCCAGTCCAGCTCCCCTGCAGTGAACAGGGACACCTACAGCTGGATCAGGTTGCTCAGAGCCCTGTCCAGCCTGACCTTGAAGGTCTCCAGGGACGGGGCATCCACCACCTTTCTGGGCAACCTGTGCCAGTGCTTCACCACCTTTATTGTAAAAAACTTTTTCCTTATATTTAGTCTAAATCTCCCCTCTCTCAATTTGAAACCATTTCCTCTAGTCCTATCATAACAGACCCTGGTAAAGAGTGTGCCCCTTCTTTCTTGATGCCCCCTTCAGATATTGAAAGGCCGCTATCAGGTCTCCTCAGAGCCTTCTCTTCTCCAGGACTGAACAGCCCCAACTCTCCCAGTCTGTCCTCACAGGGGAGGTGTTCCAACCCTTGGATTGTGTTTGTGGCCCTCCTCTGGACGCCCTCCAACAGGTCCATGTCCCTCCTGCACTGAGGACTCCCCATCTGGATGCAGCACTCAGGTGGGGTCTCACCAGCACAGAGCAGAGGGGCAGGATCACCTCCCTTGCCCTGCTGGCCACGCTTCTTTGGATGCAGCCCAGGATGCGGTTGGCTTTCTGGGCTGTGAGGGCACACTGGTGGCTCATGTCCAGCTTGTCATCCACCAGTACCCCCGAGACCTTTTCAGCAGGGCTCTGCTCAATCCTCTCATCCCCCAGCTTGTATTGATTTTACCACACTGTCTGCAGGCCCAGGCTCTCTGCAGGGCTGACATCCCAGTACAGCCCTGCAGCAGTGCAGGTCTCAGGCTGTACTGCCTGGGTAAGTGGTATTCAGCACCACTCACAGTGCACAGCCTGTGGTAACAGCCACAATACCTACTAACAAATGTGGCATATGACATAATGGTCAACTACACATGGTGTAATTGTAAGACCATGTCACAGACATCACATAGATGATGATTTTTCTGTATTCCATGGCCAGGATGTACTAGAATCCCTTGCTAATTTATGATGTTCCTCTTCATTGCAGGGGAGTTGGACTAGATAACCTTTTAAGGTCCCTTCCAACTCAAACAATTCCATGATTCTATGATTCTGTGTAAGCTGGGCAAGGACACAGTTTATGCATCAAAAGGCACTTTCCAAAATTCACGATCTATCAGCAAGTATCAGGCCTTCAGTCCTGGTTCATCTAACCCGACGACTCTTAGATCTGGTTGACAAGTATTTGGCAATGGACAACACTTGCTAAGACTCCCCCTAGTCAACATCCACTCTGACTTGAGACAAAATATAAGAAGCATTTGTACCTGATAGCTTTCATTTCCCTGACTCTATTAAGCTGGAAAATTTGACTAGACAACATATCTCTTCTCTCCCTGACGGAAAATCAAACAAATGAACAAAACAAACTTGTAGCCCTTCCTTCAGGCATGTGTCTTTCCTTTTTCCTTTTTGCTGTCTCCTGATACGACCTAAATTATGGTAGCTTGATCAGTCACTGCTGATTTGTACAGCTTCAAGAGCCAAATGAGTCAGCTCACAGATGAGCCAGGACCAATAAACTCTCCAACTTTTCCCCTTTAACCAACAATTTCCCAGCTAGTTTCCCCAGTCAAGGAGCAGCACTGACTCATTTTGATACAGTTTGTACTCCTTTGTCCCATCCTTTTTATCAAGAACATGCAAATCCCTCCTTTCCCCAATAAGGAAGGCATTATGCAAGGGCAAAATACACCATACATATGAAATAAAAAAGAATGCTGAAATTATTATAACTAGATAAACATCCTCACAGAAGGTATGAGATTTAGGTCAGTCAGCTATTATTTCACAGATGAAGAGAAATACTGCTAAAAGAAAGAAGGAATTAAAGTAACACTGATCTAAAGAAGATCCTCCAAAATATTTCTTCTTTTTATCACTGAATAAAAGTAATATCAAAGAAAATAATATCAAAGATAGTATCCTCTTTTCTACAGAATTATTTTAAGAAAATTTCAAAGTTCAGCATTAGGCATTAAACTTTGCAATAGCAACAGCGTAAGTCAGTAGTATACACAAATCTTGGCTAACAGCCTAGTGAAATTGAAGTCAAGGTTTAAAGGGTTAATTTTCTGTTGTTTTCTGTTGTGCTAAGATTCGACTAAACTGCACAGTAGATTTATTTTTTTTTTTATTGTTATTAATCTCTGTTTCTCTCACACAAAAAGAAAGATATGGTGGAGCACTTATAAAAGCAATCAAGGGACACCCCATTTTAAACAAGCTTCTTTCTCAACTTTGCTAAATGAAGGACAAAAAATGGATTTGAAAACCCTGACAGAAGAGAGTGCCCAGCCCCCCTTGCTGGTAACAAAGGTACTTGAACTTGTGCCACCTCACAAACAACTGTCAGATGTTTCAAACCCACACAGTTCCTCGGGGTATTCAGTACATTTATATGAATCAAGGACATTGGTTATGTGCTTTGGATCAGAGGGCTGATAATATGCATACTGAATGCATCTCAGACATAAAGCATCTCATTTATGTTCTCAGGGTATACTGCTTCAGGCACAAAACAAAGTATTTTCTCTGGGATTCGAGCTGCACATACTCCCCTAAGCACTGCCTGTTGTTGCAATGTATGCTCACTCTGAGACAGTGTATATAGTCTCTATCATAAAGAACTTTTTGATTAATACATGCACTCTCTCATATGTAGATTACTATGGGAGTAATCTACATATCTACAATTCCAAACTTCTGTTCAGAGCTTGTATGAAGGTTTAAATTTAGCTACTGTGGGCAATGTCAATTACTTAAGCATTTCCTGTTAGTAATTACTGATTTTACTGAATCTGACAATTAGTAATTATCTTTACTAAACACTTACAGAATTGCTCCCAAGCATTAAGTGTCTCAAATAAACCACTAGCAGAAACCATCAAAAAGGTAAATCATTTTAACAAATGTTAATCTAACTGTACAGTACATGAGTACATATTCTGAACCTGAGATCTTCTCTTCTGTCTATAGCTGAAGAAAAAAATGAAATTTCAATGGTTGCCATCAATTTTAGTCTATATTAATGCTGTAGATTTTCTTCAAGTACTTGTTGAAATTAGAGTTGACACCTATTTCAAATCATGCATTTATGAAATCCTTATTAATAAGTCACCACTATTTTAAAATATTCATCATCAAAATTAGGTCAGATGATTAAGGGATTATTCCTACAAAGCCTGAAATTTAGAGTATATGAACACCCACAATTTCAGTGACTTAAGTGGAAGTGGTACTTCCTCAAAAGCCACATGATCTCATGAATTTAGTTTAGGCCTGGAAGACATAATGATCTGAGATCTGCTTCCTCTTCTTTACTTGCCTATATGAACAATTTCTGTACGTGGCATTAGTACTATTTATCAGGTGAATATTACTTATACTGCTTGACTGATTGAGACACTGATCACTTTGTGATGTTAAACGATAACCGGAAGGTGTGGGAAACAATGTACCAACTTCTCATCTGCCATTCTGCATTCTCTTCAATACCAAGTTATGCATGTAAGTATGTGATGGAAGAGGTACAAGAAAAGAATGGGGACCCCACTAATTCTGAATGTCTGTTCATGTCCCACCAAAAGCAAACCAAAATCAAATCAAATCAAAACAAACAAACAAAAAAAAAATGGCACTTGAGCTTTGTCAGTGGTAAAATAAGCATATAATTACCAGAAAATTAATAGAGAAGGACTGGCAAAATAAAGTGCTGATCTACCCAGGGCTTACCACTAATAAATATATTTCACATTGAAAACATCACATGCTCTACCAGGAACCTATGAAGCATCTAGGCAGACCTTTTAAAAGTACGTACATTCCAAAAATATATTAATTTATATTTAAAACTTTGATATACAATATTTTTTCTGTGAGCAATATTTTTATTGAAGATAAGAATGTGGCATATTTCTCCCCATCACCTCACATATTTTCTAATCTCTTGGAGCCAAAAGGATTTCCACTAATCTTTTGCTGTTTATACTAACAAGATCCTGAATTCTACAATAATATTCCCCATTCCTTCACAACAGCCAGTTTCTTCTTCTCCAAAAGGTCATTACTGAGTTACAGGATGTGTTCCTGTCTCTCGTAGGGTTTATAAATGTAATTCCTCATAAACATAAAATTGAAAGGATTTTGTGGTTGAATGACATACTCTAAAAGCAGTAGATCTTTAAATGAGAAGTGCCACCTACTTGGACTATTCACAGATTAAATGAAACTGCTATACAAAACATAGCATTTACAAAATACACTAACATATGTAAATACATATGCACACAGAGAGCAACAAACTGTATGCACATGCAGACACATACATAGCCTATTGTATCTACAAATATAGATTAATGCATTTTACCATATTTAAACTGAATAATTTCTGAAGAATGATCTAATCTACCAGAAAGGTTTAAAGGTGCCATCTAACTACACATGTAAGTATGCCCTTGCTGCTGACCTTACAATGCACTTAGTATCCTGTACTTCACTAATGCTGTTTCTACCACTACAAGCAATTTATTCTACCTCACGTTCATCAAGTGCTCGTAAATCAGCATTAGGCCACTTTTTTACTGAGTTGCGTATTTTTAGCCAGCAGACAGCAGCAGCAGTTGGATTCAAAGTCTAATATTGGCACACATATTGATTTTAATTAGTCTAATTAGTTCATTACACTAAAAATCAAACAGACCATTTATTACATTCCCAACTAATGACATATGATCAAGGATTTAATATGATAATGAGCAAGATCAATTATCACTCATAAAGGAAGTCATTAACAAGTGTAAACACTGCCAAACTGAATACCATTACGAATTATGAAGTCATAGCCAGGTCATTTGCATAAGCATACTAATTTTATTTCATGATATTCCTTCCCTTTAATACTCCGACTACCGTTCATAAAGCTCTATTTTTTCATGAGACTTGATTCATTGCTGTAAACTCAATTCTTACTGTCAGTAATGCAATTGTTCACTACACAGTCCTTAAACTCTGTGCTATTAAATCAAGGTTCAAGCACACCAGACAATGTCTGTGGACTCTCTCAGAAAATACTACAGAAAATTATAAGACCAAAATGAGGTGTACCAAGTGGATCCAGGAGTACTTCTCTACTGCGTAAAATTCAAGAACTACTTTCTTTGTTGTCTGGAAGACTTCACATGCAAAACCCAGCTCGTGATAAAAGTCTGCCCTGACACTGTTGTTTAGCAGTATATAGAGAAGGCAGCAACAACTGCCAGGGTATATTCTTCTTACCATGGAAACTGCAGAATTCAAACGTATAAAACAAAATTTACAACTTGAGCTGTAAGTAGTTAAATATTCGGTTCTTCTTAAAGTCTCAGTACTAATTCTATTTGAGTATCTGCAAGGTCCCTGTCACCATCATTATCTGTTCTGTATCTTACAGTAGCATACAAGATGTCAATTAAAATCATAGAAATTATACTTTCTATTATAGGAGAATTATATCTACATGTGCAGAACAATCAAGAATGTAAAGGATAATACCTAAATCTGACAAAACTACTTTTCTCTTATTTTAGCTTACAATGGTTACTTTGGAATATTTTTAATATGTACATCTCTATACCAGAATTTTTTCATTTGCTGTATTTTTAATAAGAAAATGGAAGAAGTCTCCATTCGTGTGAAGCTCTTTAAAGACTTCTAAGTGTAGAAGCTGCAACTCCCACATAAGACCAATCAGATGATGTTCAAAATCCATGGATACAGAGAAAACCGAATTTACTAATATTCAGATTAGAACTTCAGTCAAGAAACAAAAGCTTTTTAGTACAAAACTACATTTTTAACTCATAAGAATATCTTGTTTATTGTGAAGACATTATAAGCAGCACATAACGCACGTAACAGCGTTCAATCTATTTCAGAGTGGTAAGTAACTTAGTTTGTTCATCAGTAATGGGAATCTATACCTTAAGATTCTTTGATTAACCTTTTACAAGGCCTCAGTCTTTGCAAGTGTCATCCAAAAGTATTCAGCACTTTGCAGAAATAAACTCAACGCTATCAAATTCCGATTTTTCCCTAAGACATGCTAATAATGTAAAAAACATAAGTGCATGTTCCTTCTACTAAATTTCAAAATAAAATAAAAACTCAGTATTAATTCATAAGTTAGTTAACCCCCTACCACATGAATAAGGAAACATGCAAAACATGAAGAAGTCAAACAAGCCATGCAGCATTGTGGTCATAAATATCAGAACAGCTCCTCAAAGCACTGGGAGGCCAAAGCTGCCCCTTGAGCTATCCACCTCCATTAAGCTTGAGACTAGGAGAAGTTATCTGATATATATCTGGGTCATTAGGTGTTTGAGGACTTCGGGTTTGTGAGCTTACATGCATTAGAATTTAAGATTTTGTATACTTTAGTGCTTAACTTTATACTTAACTGGATATATTCTGGATTCTGCTATTTAAATAAGTAGGTCACTGATTTCGTCCAAAACATACTTTCCTAATGTCATTTTTGTTCCACCATGTAGTTTGTCCAATGCCTTTTCACTTTCATGTTTTCCCTTCTTCTCACTTCTACTCATTCGATCTCCTCTTCAGCTTCTTTACTCTGATCTGTGCCAATTTTTCTCTCCCTCTTTCCCTAACTTTCTTACACATCTCCGTGCCTTAGCCACCTGTCTTCCCAAATCAGAGTTTTTGTGGTTTCAAATACAAATGGAAAATGATATTGAATTTAAGTAAATGCTCAAATCTACACCAGAAAACTACATAGATGTCACCACAAACATTGAACTAATCACTATTTTTCTGTAGAGGATTTACTGGAATGACTTGGAAAAGATTCATAACCCCCTTATGTAAAAGAAAAAAAAAATGCTATCACTGCCCATCATAGGAAGGGCAGCTCTGTGCCATGCTCACTATGACAGATATACGGTCTAGTTCCGTCTGATTTAGAGAACAAAAAAAAAACCAACAAACTATCACTGTAGATGTGAGATTGACTAAAGAGCAAACCAATGGAGGGAACTGCACTTAAGTGAAGAAAATAGAAATAAAATTCTGACAGATTAAATGTTAAAATATAAACATGCAAAACAAGAATAAAAGAAAAAACAGAGATCTTAACAGTCTAAGGTAGGAATGAGATCAAACACTAAATATTTATTTCCAAAACATCAGGTGCAAAAGCTCTATCAGGGAGTTTGTAGGACCAACTGACAACCTTGATACAACAGTAGCACAGAGGGTAAATGAGGTCTCTGCACTGGCATTCACCGCAGAAGAAACTGAGGAGATTATTGTATTGGAACTGTTTTGGGGCAGAACAGGCTGCAAGAGAGGCTCTGTCTGAAACTGAACTGTGAAAGCAGCTAGAATACAAACAAGTAGAATGTAATCTAAACATTCACCACAACAGACAGCGTGCATTCACGTACTCAATACAGCTCAGCGAAGAACAATCTGAATTACCGATGTTGGGATGTAAACTCTTGCTTTTCCTTGGTACAGACGAGGGATACCAAAAACAATGACTATCATAAGAGGTATCAGCAGAATTTGAGCAACCACACGTCTGTAAGCCAGAAGTCACACTGGACACATTAGCAGAGGCTATAATAATGATCAGAATTTGTGGACTCCTGTATATATATTAATTACTTGAGTCCTTTTTTCTACTTCCTAAGCACCTCTTGTGATCTGTTTTGGAGTAGAACACTGAATTAAACTGACTCCTTCAATTGATATGACGGTTCTTACTAATGTTACAGCGTTCGTTCATCCACATCCATATATTCTGGTCCCACTGCTTTCCATTTTACAAGAATATCTAATCTTACGAAACACAAAGGAAGGGTAAACAAGGTACAGAATAGCTTCCAGACAGCCAGAGATAAACACAGCTTCCCTCTGGAAAAGAGCCATCTCAGAAGAGATGTGACAAAGACCTATAAAGTCACAAATATTACGAAGAAAGAGACCAAGTATTTAATTTATTCTCATAACAGAACAACCAGATGACTTCAATGGAAATCATCAAAATGACTGATTCAAAACAAGGAAATACTATTTTTTGTTCCATAATGGTAGAATTGCAGTAATAATTGCCAATTAACATAGGTTTAAAAATCAATCAATTTCAAAATCAGTAAGAAAAATAGAGGAAAATATTTAAAGGCTACAAAACACCACAATATTACTTGTAACTAGGATGAATATTGCCAGGAGNTCTATAGAGTAAAGGCATCCAGCCTTTCAAAACAGGCCCCAGAGTTTTAAATGTTGTTTTAAATATACAGTCTATTATGACCTTAAAATATAAGGCTGTTAGGATGCTCCCCTCTCATTAAGATTTCAGAATTTTTCCCCAACCAGTCATCAAACTTGATTACCAAGTAGGGAACGTGTTGCAATGCTTATAATTCTCACTTCATAAATAAATGCTAACAATTTTATTTCTAAGAATTCTACAAATATTCTATACTTCAATCAGAAGAGATCTCTAGACATCTGGTCTAAAAGACTTATTGGGACATGGGTAAATCTGCAAAAAATGTGATCAGTTTAGATAAGTTTCTCACCAAAAGCTATCTCCTTTTGTTAAATGGTGCAGAAGCAGTGTTCTACTTGAAACAATTTTATTAAGAATACATGATGCACACCTAAATGAGAGAAGCATTAAGAACAGAATAGTCTTACTAACACAGTACAGTAAGGGTAACTGGCAGAATCAGAGCCTGAGATATACTTTCAGTATATTTTCACTCATAATTTAGGTTGGGAGGGACATTTTCAGGTCAGCTGGCTCAACCCTATGCTAAAAACTGGGCTAATTTAAAAGTTAGATAAGGCTACTGTATTTTTTCAGACATTCCACTAGAAAGCAGAAATCTTGCACTCAAATGTAACATGAAAAATGTTAGTGTAAACAACCAGAGAAAGAGTTCAGGTGTGGAGGGGAGGGAAGACAGATTCTTACGGTTTTATCACTAGAATGAGATGACTGAAGTGGAGGAAACAAAAAACAAAAAGGTCTGAACAAGGAAAGGATATTGAATAGCATCAAAAACTTTTTTGCATTTGGCAAGGAAACTGGGGAAAGGAATTGCATATAAATGTTTTTAAGGTTTTCCATTGATCTGTTGGGCTCTTGCACCTTTTATTGATGCTGATGACACTTCGCTGTGAAGCTGACACATTCCTTGGTTTAACTGTTATATGGTCCCTGGACAGTTAAACTGTAAACCAGAAGCACCCAGAAGGTTGGAGTGCAAGGGTCAATGTACTCAAGTTAGTACATTCAACGTTAAGTCTTAGGCACCAGGGTAATTGGGATACAAGCCACGTATTTCAAGATAAAAGCATGAAACATTGCACTTTGGCAGAATGTTCTTTAGAGGCCATGCTCAGAGGTAGCATCTAAGTAGCACCTCAAAGTACATACAGGCTGATACAACTTGATGAACATATACAGCAAAGAGTTACATCAAACCCTTAATAAACGTTTAACAAATCCTCCTTGTTAGGCTTTTTA
>VXAV01000011.1:154734-178427 GCA_013399715.1 Alectura lathami
AACTTATAGACTAGATGGTAAAAAAAAAAATTATTTTCAAATATATTTACCATTCCTTTTACTAAATGTATGATTGATTCAACTATGCATTTGATTATACCTTATGATCATACCATATTGCAGGTTGATCAGCAATATCATTACTCAGCAACTCATATTTTGTTTAATGCCAAAGATGCTAACCTTCTTTGTGTTACAATTTCTAGTATCACATACCTTAAAATGCAACAAAGATGTAAATTAAGTTTTTGATCATATAAGTAGTGTCTTTAGTTTCAAGGGCTGAGAATTTGGGATTTTATTTTTTCAGTCTGTTATTGTCATTCTTGTGCAACTACACCCAGCAGATCTTTGATGCTATTACTGGCACAGCTTCAATAGAAAGAGCAATGCCAACCTAGATGAGCTTGTCCTGGTACAGTGGACAAAGTGTAGGTCAGCTGGGAATGGACTGTGAAATCTGTGACAAAGAGAAAGAAATTAAAGTTAACTTTCCTCATGGTTTAAGTACTTTAATATAAAAAGGATAATCTTTATTTATTAGTTCATTTTTGTAGTTATGTTCGCTGGTATACTTTGAACAAAACAAACTGCTTTTACAGTAGTAGAGCTGCCCCAAACAACTACATGACAATTTGACACACAAACTAACCAATAACAAGTTGCTAAAGCCCTCTTTTAAGCTCACTCTTGTTTAACTTTTTTTTCCCCACATAATTAAAAAAAAAAAAATCTAATGTCAAAGGTTTTTCCTCTGCCTTTATCAGTACATCCCCACTACCCTGTCTGCTAAGATTTTTTAAGTTGCAGTAAAAAGCAAAAGGTGCTAAAAAGACTGAGAAAGACCAGAGGCAAAAAAGCAGCTCAGAGAAAAGAAAACCACAAACCCTTGTGGTTGGATTTAAAACCAGAGTTCTCAAAGGTATTTCTGTCAATACATCCGGTCTTGAAAACTGCAGGGACACAAGAGCTATGTTTTGCTTTATCACAGAAGCCTCTCATGGTCTTAAACCCTTTAGCAAGAATCAACAATGTAGGAAAGTCTAGGGAGACGGTACCTGTTTTTCACCATGTCAGTGGTTTCAACCAAAATAAATCAAAGATTGCTTCTTTCTTTTACAATGACAACACAGATGCTAAATGCTGAAAGCCACTCCAAATAACAAATGCAAAATTATAGGTTAAACAAATATAAGTATGAATAAGGAATACCTCAAAAAGAAACTGATTTGAATCATACCAGCACATCATAGCATGAGATGGTTTTGTTAGTCATCTTCTCTGAACAACTCCAGTAGTCAGCCAAAAGTTAACATAACTCTCATTCAACTGTCCACGGCAGGGGGGTTGGAACTACATGATCTCTGAGGTCCCTTCCAACCCAAGCCATTCTATGGTTCTATGATTCTATGCTTTGCCGATGCCATCTGAAAGACCGAAAGACAACGACAAACTCAACATTTTAATGTTGTTCCAGATATCTTCTCTAGTAGTGTCAACCTGTAATATAAAGAATATAATTCCACTAGTGTGCTATAAACTAAACTTTTTTTTTTTTTTTTTACCATGAGCTATCTTCCAGGAAAAGTCCTGAATGGCATCAACACTGTTCTTCATTTTGGGACATTCAAGCTGTCTGTCATCCATTACTGACCAGCAGGTTGTCAACACTGTTTCCCAAAATATTCTTGTATCCAATGTAAGATGTTAGTCTGGATGCACGGACAACTACATTAATTAAAAAGCTTGATGGATTGTCAGACTGAGAGGAAAGGGTTTAATGTGCCAAAATCTACCTGTACGCCAGTAAGTTACAAGTGGCAGACCAGAGAGGTATATATTGGGACCTCTTCTCTTTATTATTTAAATTGATGGCACAGAGGAGGCAACAGACTTCACTCTCACCAAATCTGCAGATGACACCAAATTAGGGAGATTGGTAGATATCTCCAAGGCATGCCTGCTAGTTAGAGGGACCTGGACAGGACAGAAAAATGGGCAAATACGAATCCTGAGGCATTCAAGGACAAAGGTCAAGTTCTGCACTTGGGAAAGAACAACAACTTGCATCGTTACCATCTGGAGTTTGAATGCCTGGCAAAAAGCTCTTCTGGAAAAGACCCGTCTTGGGAAACAGCAAGCTAAACATAAGCCAGAAGTGCATACAGGCAGCAAAGGCAGCCAACACCATCCTAGGCCATGTGGAACGCAGCCAAAAGATCAGGGAAGTGTTTATTCCCCTTGATCACTGAATCCTAGTACTTGCTAGCTGGCATCTAGAGTACTGCATCCTACTTTGCCACCTATCCCACTACAAGAAAGCCACTGACGAACTGGACTAAGTTCAGTGGCATTTGACACAGTCCCCTATAACAACCTTCTGTCTAAACTGGAAAGATATGGATTTGATGGGTGGACTCTTCGATGGATGAGGAACTGGTTGCTAGATCACATCCAGAGAGCGGTGGTCAATGGCTTGATGTCTGGATGGAGATCTGTGACGAATGGTGTCTCTTCATCAATGACATCGATGGTGGGATCAAGTGCATCCTCAGCAAGTTTGAAGATGATGCCAAGCTGTGTGGTGTGGTCGATACACCTGAGGGATGGGATGCCATCCAGAGAGACCTAGACAGGCTGGAGCAATGGGCCCAGGCTAATCTCATGAGCTTCAACAAAGTGAAATGCAAGGTCTTGCACCTGGGTCATTGCAACCCCTGCTATCAGTACAAGCTGGGGGATGCAAGGATTGAGCAGAGCCCTGCTGAAAAGGACTTGGGAGTACTGGTGGATGACAAGCTGGACGTGAGCCAGCAGTGTGCCTCACAGCCCAGAAAGCCAACCGCATCCTAGGCTGCATCCAAAGAAGCATGGCCAGCAGGGCAAGGGAGGTGATCCTGCCCCTCTGCTCTGTGCTGCTGAGACCCCACCTGGAGTGCTGCGTCCAGATGTGGAGTCCTCAGTACAGGAGGGACATGGACCTGTTGGAGGGCGTCCAGAGGAGGGCCACAAAAATGATCCAAGGGATGGAACACCTCCCCTCTGAGGACAGGCTGAGGGAGTTGGGGCTGTTCAGTCTGGAGAAAAGAAGGCTCCAGGGGGACATGATAGCGGCCTTTCAAAATCTGAAGGGGGCATCAAGAAAGAAGGGGACAGACTCTTTACCAGGGCCTGGTGTGATAGGACTAGAGGAAATGGTTTCAAACTAAAAGAGGGGAGGTACAGATTAGAAAGAATGAAAACATTTTTTACAATGGTGGTGAAGCACTGGCAGAGGTTGCCCAGAGAGGATGGTGGATGCTCCATTGCTGAAGACCTCCAAGGTCAGGCTGGACAGCGCTCTGAGCAACCCAATGTAGCTGTAGCTGTCCCTGTTCACTGCAGGGGAGTTGGCCTAGATGGTCTTTAAAGGTGCCTTCCAACTCGGATGATTCTATGATTCTATGATTCAGTGAATGGCCAACAAAATGGTCATAAGTCACATGACATGCCCTATGACACACAATGTGCATTTAAGTTGAAACAAGAAAGGTTGAATTCGGTGGTTTCACCCTGACGGGTAGCTAAACTCCACCACACTGCACCCTCACTCCCCATCCTTCAGAGGAAAAGAGGGAGAAAAATCTGATGAAAAATGGCTCAAGGTTTGAGACAAGAACAGGGAGATCACTCTCCAATTCCTGTCATGGGAAAAACAGATTGAGCAGGGGGAGAATAATATAATTTATTACCTATCACTAACAGACTGAGAACTAATCAGAATGTGAACTAAAACCAAAAACACCTTCCCACCATCTACACTCTTCTATCTCCTCCCCCTGAACAGCACAAGGGAAAGGGGAACGGGGGCTGAAGTCCTAATGCTTCTTTTGTGCAGCTCCTCCACAGTCAGGCTCTGCCCCTGCTCCACGTGGGGTCCCTCCCACAGGTGCCGTCCTTCCTGAGCGGATCCCTGTGGGCTTCCCACAGGCTGCAGCTCTCCCAGCCCTGCTCCAGCACGGGGCTCTGTACCACAGACCCCACCCTTCAGCAGCTGCTCCAGCACGGGGCCCCACGGGCAGCAGCTCCCCCAGGCCCTGCCCCACCGCGGGCTCCTCCTCGAGGGCTGCAGCTCCGGCCCGGGGCCCGCTCCTGCGGGGGCTCTGTGGGCTGCGGCCTCCTTCAGGCCACATGCCCCTGCTGCACCGTGGGCTCCTCCGTGGCTGCACGTGGAGATCTGCTCCGCAGGGTGCCCCTGGGCTGCAGGGGGACAGCCTGCTCCACCATGGGCCTCTCCTGGGCTGCAGGGAGCTCCTGCTCCCCGCCTGGAGCACCTCCTGCCCTCCTCATGCACTGACCTTGGTGCCTGCAGGGCCGTTTGTCTCCCATTTCTCACTCCTCTCTCCCAGCTGGTTTTGCACAGCAGTTTTTCCCTTTCTTAACTCTTCTCTCCCAAAGGCACACCCAGTGTTGCTCATAGCTCAGCTCTAGCCAGCAGCGGGTCTCTTTTGAATTTTGAAATCCAGACTGGATAAAGTCTCACAACTTGTCCTGCTTTGAGCAGGGGGGTGGCCTCTTGAAGTCCTTTCTAACCTGAACTACTGTATCATTATATGATAATTCCTCAGTTTGAAATTGATTTATCTGCACGATCAATCTCAAGCTCTAAAGATTTAAATTGTAACAGGCATCAGAAGAGCATTTCTGTGTAAATATTATTTCCATTCCCTCGCATAAAGCGGGAAGAGATCTCCTTACTAGAATTTTTACTGAAAAACCCTTTTCACTATGGTTTTTGGTTGTCTACTGACTTGAACAATGCTTGAAATGGCCTAATGCATAATCCGTCAAATAACATCACAAATGTGCAAGCCATCATAGGCCCCCAGAGACTAGTTAGACTTTTGTAAGCATTCAGCTGTGTACCCTAGACATTTTGATTAAGACGCTAAAAAGATACAAAAAGAAAAGTGCTCTGAGTCTTTCAGTCACTAGGATGTTAAAAAATATCTGTCAACATTAGAGACCTGCCTTTGATGACAATATTTCATCATCTCGTGTGTTCACAGAACAGAAATACTCAGAACAGAAATACTTACTCATTGCATCTGCCTTTTGTAACACAGGCATTTCCTTAAAAGATTGTTTTGTTTATCATGTGACTTTTTTAATGACAGGAGGACAACACTACACCTTTGAAAATACATATCAAAGTGAGCTTGTGAGAAAGTTTTTGTTGTTGTTGTTGTTCTGTGTTGTTTTTATTGTTTTTTCAATAAGCTGGACTTCATTTTACACAGCAAACTGTAGCTTCTGGAAATTAAGCAAAAAATTATTTGTGCTTTTCCAGCTTTATGGCTGGTCTTCAGTTACATTCAGTCCACCAGTTGAAATTTAAACTAAACAGGCATTGTGGGAAATGTAAATCCTGGCAGAAACAGAAAAAAATATATATAAATAACATGTCTAAATTATCTGTATTAACCTTAGCCTGTACTTCAATTTTCTATCTTCATAGCAATTACTAGAATTAATTTACCTTAATAACTCAAAGTACCCTTTAGTGCCTTGACATATTCTTTTGTCTCCACCAAGTTAAAGAGAAAAGTTTGATTAAACTTGTCAAAACATTACTTAATGAAATAGTACAGCAAGGTATGATTTACAAAATGGCACCTATTATAAATTAGCTCTGCATCTGTATGATATAAATGAATTTGCGGACCTAGAGTGACATCAAGGTATAAGAAATTAGACATCTTTATACTGGAGACATAATTACACAGAACATAAACTTGTGGTGAGACAATGCAAAATTTTCAAGATAAAAAAGACGACATAAATGATTCTACTTATTCTCTTGCTAAATTGCAGTTCAAACACATATAGTCAAATCTAGAATTCTAGTAGAGGAGGAAGTTAGGCTGCTGAACCACTGAAATAACAAAGGCCTCAAAACAAACTTAATCTGACCTGATATACCAGTTCCGGCCACACAACCTTTGTTCTTGCTAACTCATACAGTTCTCCCAGAAAAAAAGTTGTCAGCCACTCTCCGCAGCAAGCCAAAAGCACTACCATGTGTATAACTATATACAGTCGTACACAGTTTCTTTATCTTTAATCTTTCTTTATCTTTCAGATGTGAAATTAGAACATTTTCCTTACTTATGTCTTTCTTAACCAGTGAAGCTAGCTTTTTCTGTGTTCTCAGAACCACTTCAAATGAACAACGAAAAACGTTATTTATGCTTTGCTATGGTAAATGGCTACTTTTAAAGTGATTTATTTTTAATTAATTCCTGATGTTTGTTTGTTTGTTTCTTTGTTTAGTGGTTATTGTGTGTGTGTGCTTGTTTGTTGTTCTTGTTGTTTGCTTTATTTATTTATTTATTTATTTTAAAGCCTAACTGATTATCTGGTACCTATTTCAGATTTTTGTGCCATATATAGACTGCAGATTAGATTAATTATAAAGAATCAAGATATCCATAATAATAGCCATAATCTATGTAGTGAAAAACAGCTATCTAAATTTGATTACAATATTACAGAGAAGCTACATTTTAATATATTTATTTAGGAAAAAAAATAAAAATACTATTAGTGAGTTTACCCTTGACCTTCACTGAAGCACAAGAAGCCTACTATACTTCTCTCCATCTTAAATAAGCAATTTACTTATTTGATCTGGATTATTTTTCAGATGTGTTTGTATGTTGATTTTTTTTTTTTTTTTTTTCCTTGCTTACTCAAAACATGTGCTGGAAGAATCTTGCAAGCCTGAAATACTGTTCCCACTCCTCTCTGTCATGCACACAGTCTGCCATTACAGTGAAAATTACTTGTTTTCCCATACACAATGTTTAAAAGTGGTTTGAACCTCTCTAAATTATTTGATCAAGACTTACAAATTTTACATTTGTATTGTCAAATGTATTCATTTCTATATAGTATATAGGCAAATGTCTCTGTTCTGTTTCTGACAGTGATAATACATTTCAGTGCCAAGTGGAAAAGAACACAAAGCAAACATTTGGGGAATAACATGTCTATAGAAAAAGCTTAACTAAAAAACCAGCATGTAACACTTGGAACATATCACTACTGAAAATAGGAACTTCAAAGGACAGACAAATCACCACAAGATACAATTCTTATATTCCTGTAATTTATTTCTTTTTCCTTGAAAATAAAAATGTTAGTAAAACATATATCTAAGAATTGCAATTTTTCTGTGAAATCTTTTTTCAATCATAGATATACTTAAGCTGGGGTTTTCTAATAGCTTTATTTGAGAGAAGAATATTAAATTATGAAAATTCTGCACACCTTTATGATATGTGCTACCCAAGGAATTGAAAGTATTTTAAAATATTGCTTTGAAGGTCGAATCTAAATGTAAAGTTTAAAAGTCAGATTTTAGTTCTGAGATATTTACAATGTAATTCTAAGCAATTTCACTAAAATTAACTCTTCAATATGTACTTATTTTAAATTCATTCATTCTTCTTAAAAACTTTACCAGGAAGCACACATCAACATTTTAGAGGAAAATACTACAGACAACAGTACTTTAAAGTTCAGTACTTTAAAAAATATACAGTAAATCCATCAGAATTTTCCTTATTCTTTAAGCATTTATGTTCATGTCAGATACTTTGAAACCCTACAAAGTACATTTTTTATAGAAAAGAAAAATCAAGCTATTGATAAAAACAAGTGAAATTAATGTTATACTTGGAAATGAATCCTCCCCCACCCTGAAACAGAGTTGATTCTATTAAAAGTGATAAATGAAATGGAAATTAAAATTTTAATGAGGTGCTTGTTAATCCATTTGTTCACATCTAATTTGAACTTGGTTAAATTGCTACTTATTATGAATACTATAGATATGATTCCTTCTAAATCTCAAGGGCAAACAAAATGTTAGAGGACTGCTTGTCCCAAGATAGGTCCACAGTATATTATCCAAGCTTCTGAAATTAAGCACTGGAGCTATTTCCTGTGATACATTTCATTTAAGAAAATTAATGACATTTTAAAGCACTTGGTTAAGTCCTTTGACATGGTAATTGTCCATACAAGAACAATAGAAGAAATATAACCAAAAGGAGACTGCCTACTTACCATTGATCATTTCCAGGACTGGAGGGTTTATTTGTACCTATTGCAATTCCCAAGGACTTTATCAAGCACTATCATTTCTCTTAGTAGGGTTTTGGGTTATTTTATCTTATTTATTTGTACCTGACATGTGCACAAGTGTTTTGTGCAGACATATCAATGATTTTTTTTTTTCTGCTTGACTTTTACAAGCTGAAAAAAAATATAACTTCCCATAGAAGACAGCACTGAAACTACAATATAGATTGCATAGCTCTAGACATGATTTGTACACAAAACCAAAAAGCAGTGCAATTGAAGTAATGAATAATGTACAATTTTACAATAATTACCTAAATTCTCTACATTAAAATAAATATGTATATAAGCAAAGAATGCGGTATGCATTCTGGGTTGCATTTACTCTTCCCATAATGGGTCACCTGGACTACTACATTATAAAAAATCTCTTATTTAAATGGTCATGTGATTTTTCAAATAATTCAATATATTTATTTTTAACCCTCAAACTTAAACTCTTTTAGAATTAGTAAGAGACTTGTAATATTTCATTCAATATTGCAACTTTGTTACAATGGTCAGTTGTCTTATGGTCAGAATATTAACAATAACACTTAAAGCATTTCATAACTTTAGTGAAATTCAGCAAATCTCAAGTTCAAGAGTTAGTTTGAAGTTTTTTGTTTTATATATGATAAATTATCTTTTTGCATTGTATTGTATTTTCATTTTACTGTAATCGTTTGTTACACTTCTGAGAATGTCTCCTTATAATACAATATATCCCTAACATGATTCACTAAAGTGCTTTATTAAAAATAACTACATTTTTTGACATAAATGTCCATTTTTAAGGCTTTTCTGAAGTTTTTTTTTTGTGAAGAGTATAAGTTTGTGGACAGTATATATAGTGTGTTCAGGTGACAATAAAACATTTAACCTAAAGAAGCTTTTTCCTCTCTTGGCAGTTTCACCAACATATCTTATCAGAAAATAAAATCTTAGGAACCACTTTTTGATTAAAAAAAAAAAAAAAAAAAATCACACAATTATTAAAAATAAAATTCACCAAAGAACAATCCTTAGTGAATTCTACTAACAGTGTCCCTACAATCTGATAGTTTACCTTACAGCGTAATCTATTGTGTTCTTTTAGCCACCTTATGTTCCTGTCTATTCTCTCCATTTTATATTTTCCCACATGTATGCTGTCAAACTTACCCAGAATTCTAAAATGCTCTAAAACTTAGCCAGAATTCTAAACTATATGTCTGTTCTATCACAGTCTATGAAAAGGTATAGAAGAAAGATCCCTGCAGGTGAAATCTATAACATACAATGTTTGGCTACCTAGCATAGCTTGTATTTAGTTCCTAATATAAGATTGAAGTAATCCAAATAAAATACATTAGGAACAAAATTTCAAGTTGCAAGAAAAGATACTGTTTTGGTAATTAGCAAAACTCAACAAAACAAATGCAGTTTAAGTTTAGGGCACTCAGATAAGAAAGAAAAACATGGAAAAAAAAAAAAACAGTGGCTATTTAATATTACTTATTCTAATTTATGTGAACTTGTTTCACTGTGTACTGAAATGAACCTGGGCCACTTACAAATTAATTCATTTATCCTATCTCAGTGTAATGAACAGCTGCAGGGTAATAAATCTCTAAAAGCACAGTATTGGTTTTGTAAGTAAGCCTCTGTCTACACATTTAGTGACAAAATTACCTTGTCCATTCCTCAGGTGTCCTCTTTTATAAAAGTTGTTCCTTATGACTTCCATAAAATGTGAATGTGCATCTACTATGAGAGTAAAAGTGGATACTTCTCATGAAGGAGGATTCCCTCAAACTGTCTTCATTCCAGTTTTCTTGCAAAAAATATTAATGCACAAACTGAAGGGAGAAGGGATACAAAGGGAAAACATAAGAACAGAGCACTGGAGTGCTCTGTGCTATCTGTACTCTGGAGTGCTATCTCCCAAGTCAGCCTTCTCCTGCATCTGTGAAAAGAAAAAACATTTCTGGAAATATTTATGCATTCTAATTTAGAGTAAGCGGCTTAGTCCAACTTTGAGTGTTTTGATACATACTATTTATATGATTCAGTTCCTTGTATTAGATTAAAAAATGTTACACAGACTAACAGATTTCAAATGGAACCTGTTGACACAAAAACTTTCTCCTATGATACTGCCCTGACTATAAGGCAATTTAATTTTATTTTTTCCAAGAAAGCATTTTAAAAAATTCAGTTCAAATCCAGCTCACAGTAAGTTCACACAGAGTGGGGGAGAATCAAGGGTTAAACACGCAGTAGCCATGAGCTAACTGCTCAGTCCCATGCTCTGAGTATGTTGAACTAAGCAGCTGCACACCTGCATCTGCACATCTGGAAAGTAGATCACCATGAGAAAAAAAAAGGTAGGCAGACTATGGGGCATTCATAAGGTTGGGAGTTTACCATGAAAAGTAATTTTTCATGATTCCTAAGTTTTTTTGTTTGTTTGTTTTTAATTTTTCTTTGAGGAGTGCACTGCATTGCAGGCAGCACCTGTCAGTAAAACATGTATGTTCTAATACTGTCTTAGCAACTGCAGCATACCAAGTACAAGTGAAAGTTTCAAAGCCACGCTGTGCTGTTAAGTAGAGGCAGAGAAGCTGGACGCTCTTTGCAAATTTTAGACTCAAAGATGAGAAGCTCAGGATTCCTGTTACATTATAGATGGGCTGCTAGAGACAGCCAAACACCTGCAGTAGAGTAAATCAGTGGGACTGAGGAGACGCCTCTAAGAGCAGTCAGTCATGAGCAGAAAAATTTTCTGTTTGATGTTGTAGTTGAGTATATTGAAGAGTAATATACACCAAGAACAAGATTTAAGTGGCAAGTCTGAATTCAGTTGACATCCTACTTTCCCCTAGGTTTCAGTCCCACTGCTTGCATTTCAACACAGATATGCACACAGCAGTCAATCTGCAAATGCACAGTAAATTCAACGTCCTGACAGCATTTGATTTATAAAGTCCAACTGTACTGTGAGCACAGTAAATATCTAATCCCTTCCCTTAACTGAGGAGTAAACAACAAAGAAACAGGTAAGAGCTGACTGCCTTCTGCCAAGTAATTCATTCAGCCCACAGCTAGTTTTTGGCTGACATCTTTCTTGACAACATATCAAATTCCAGCAGCTGATGCAAGGCAGATGAGTAACACCAGTGATAGCAGTTAGCCCCCTCCATTCCCCTCCAAGTAGCCTCTCCCATAATAACCAAAGGTAAACTACAGAGCAATCAGACTGAATGGGCAGGTGGAGTGAATTCTGTATGTGAAGCACCATGGTATAGGGTTGTGCACAGTAATTTCTTTGTTCTCAACTTTTTTGAGCACTTCTGGCTAAGAATCATCTTTTGGTTTTATATTTGTTCAATAGCTGTACCGTAGATACCTCATCCACAACCATAAATTATTTGATAACCCATATCAATAATTTATTGTTTGTTATTGCTTAGAAGAGGTATTCTTTGCTGCTGATGTTGGGTGGGGTGGGGAGAAATACTTCAGTACTACCAAAGAGAGAAGCTCATTACCACTGTAATTTCTCATGTCTGCGAAATGTAGTGCTTCCTGTCAGTGCAGGAGAGCTCCCTTGAAAGCATACCGTCATTCCCAGATGGTAGGCTTCCAAGTGCTGGTGCACCTTAACCTAACTGTGTTTATGTTGGAAATCCCTACAAACAATGTTGAGGAGTTTTAGCTAAGAACAGTTACAGTTCACCATAGGTCAAAAGGCCACATACTATAGGTGTTCAATATTACTATTCATCTAAACCTTTTCAAATGCAGTAAACATAACTGAAGAAAGTGCTAAATATTTATGCATTCAGTAGTGAAGATCAAATTATTATTTCTGCTTTTTACCTCTCAATAGTAACACATACCCACAATGAACATATATTTTTAAAGAAAAATACCAAAACTCAACAGAAATTGAAACTTGTAGAGACTTACTCTACAGACTCCTTAGACAAAAAATATGAAGACAATTATTTTAACCTTTATATCAACAACTTCACTAACAGTAAGCAAAATCTGTCAAAACGTTGTATATTAATCACTTTCTAAGCTACACATTCTTATGTATCTTAAGCCAACATTACTGAAAATTCTAGCAATCTCTGCAAACACAAGAAATTCTAGTTTCATGTACATCCACTGCAAATTAGACTCATGAATTCTATGTCTGGAAGAAGACACCAAGATTTACAAAAATCAGCCATGAATGAGGTGCAAAAAACATTTATTAAAAAGATGTGTGGGAAAATTCTATCA
Source organism: Alectura lathami (assembly GCA_013399715.1). Taxonomy (NCBI): domain Eukaryota; kingdom Metazoa; phylum Chordata; class Aves; order Galliformes; family Megapodiidae; genus Alectura; species Alectura lathami. The sequence continues at coordinate 167,176 of VXAV01000011.1, forward strand.
AGTGAAAAAAAAAATTGGATAGAGTTGGATGCAAAAGATGATCTTTCAATAGGATGCATATATGAAATGTTTCTCTTTTTACTCCATTTCTTATTCTTAATAAAAGAATATTTAACAGTTATGTAAATGCAACCACCACGTCCCTGAGAAAGAGATTTTTTCTAGATGCAGGTTATGAGGACGGAGGATGGGGACCAGGCTCAAGAATCATAGAATCATAGAATGGCTGGGGTTGGAAGCGACCTGAAAGCTCATTTACTTCCAACCTCCTGCCATAGGCAATGTTGCCACCCACTAGATCAGGCTGCCAGGGCCCCACCCAACCTGGCCTTGAACACCTCCAAAGATGGGGCATCCACAGCTTCTCTGGGCAGCCTGTGCCACTGCCTCACCACCTTCTGAGTAAAGAATTTCCTTCTCATGTCTAATCTAAATCTCCCTTCTTTTAGTTCAAAACCATTCCCCCTTGTCCTATCACTGCCAGACCGTGTAAAAAGTCAGTCTCCCTCCTGGTTATAGGTACCTTTTAAGTACTGGAAGGCTGCAATGAGGTCTCACCAGAACTTTCTCCAGGCTGAACAAGCCCAGCTCCCACAGCCTTTCTTTGCAGAAGAGGTGCTCCAGCCCTCTGATCATCTTCATGGCCTCCTCTGGACCTGCTCCAACAGCTCCGCATCTTTGTTGTGCTGAGGTCCCCAGGCCTGGAGTTTGAAGAACACTTCAGACTCCAGGTTAAGGACTACAAGGTCCAACCAACTGATACATGGATGCTACACTATTTCAAAAACATTAATGTCAAACTCTACCACTTTCCCATTAAACTGAAAGGCAAAACAGAAAATGAGATGGAGTACAGACATCTACTTTATTGAGTTATTCCCTCTTTGGTCTTCAGCTCAGAAAAGGTACAAATATAAACAATATGCAAAGGGTGTGGGATGTATTGCATGCATCTCAAATAGTGTGACCAGCAGGACTACAGAAGCAACTGTCATCTCGCACCGTGGCACCGTTAAGATCACACCTGTGTTCCGTTTTGGGTCCCTCACTACAAAAAGGATATTGAGTTGCTTTAGCATGTGCAGAGGAGAGCAACGTAGCTGGTAAAGAGACTAGAAAACAACAGTTATGAGGAGTTATGAGGAGTGGCTGAGGGAATTGAGGTTATTTAGTCTGGAGAAGAGGAGCTGAAGGGAGACCTCTTTGGTCTCTACGACTACCTGAAAGGTTGCAGTGAGGAGGGTGTTGGTCTCCCTACTCAGGTGACAAATGATAGGATACAAAAAAATGGTCTCAAATTGTGCTAGGGAAGATTTAGATCGGATATTAGGGAGAGCTTTTTCACAGAGGGGGTGGTGAAGTATTAGAACAGGCTCCTCAGGGAAGTGATGGAGTTGCCAGCCCTAGAAGTATTTGAGTCATGTGGATGTGGCACTAAGGGACATTGTTTAGTGGTGGGACTTGGTAGGTTAGGTTAATAGTTGGACTTGATGATCTTGAAGGTCTTTTCCAACCAAAGTGATTCCATAATTCTATCAGCCAACAAGACAAGCTTGTAAAGGAGCTTGTAAAGGCTCCAGAAAGCACTTGAACTGTACTTGGGGTAGCCTTGCTGACTTTGGGCTATGCTGTATCAATTTGCTGACAGGGAAAAATTGAGGGCAAGATACCTGGTAAGCTGTGAGGTGAGCCAGGAAAGCCACCATGCTGTTGGGAGCAAGAGTGCAGATTTATTTATTTATTTATTTATTTATTTATTTTGAGAAGAACAAAATGCAGACAGCACGTTTTGGTTTCCAGAAGCACAATGCAGAACAAAAGAGGATGGACTGCAGCAGTCTTATGTTGGTGGTGACAGCATTTGAGGTATCCCTAAACTTGAAAGGCAAATGGCAAGATCAGCTTGGGATGTCTAACCATCTGTGGAATCTTCTTTCACTATTTCCACAGAAGATCAGGACAAACAGCTTCTGATACAGGCCATCTGGTAAAGCTGGCTAGATGAGAACAATAAAAAAGGCTATTCAGTTGCACACAGAAACCCTTTATCTCCAGGCCCACGGTGTGTGAGGGAAACGTATGTGGGACAGTATTTTGCTATGAGCAGGTCTTCACCTACAAGCTGTGAACACCAGAAATCAACAATGCAGATTGTGTTTTTCATAGAAGAGGTTCATTTGATTCAGTCAAGTGCAGCAATCCCCTTAAGACCTCCAACAGCCACAGTTTCTAAAAGCATTGTGTTTGCTGATGTGCATACTCTGGGACATTCACTCTACTGTTCTCCAAGATTTCAGATATTATAGAAACACATATGCTTTCTCAAATCTCAATAAATTCGAGAGGCAGCAGAAGTACATGTAATAATCTATTTTACTTGCCATGTAATTACACATAGGTTATACTCAGTGCATTTGTTGCATGTCTGTGACAGGACACAGAGGAATTGCAATGACCAAATGTTAGGCTAAGTGAATATAATAACTTGGATCCAGAGGCACCTATTGCAAGTAGCAGCAAATTGGATATTTTCCTCAACATCAAAAAGGATAAAGTTCTTACAAAGGGACACACTGGGAACATACATATGGTTAGATGAAACTAACCTAAGACTTTCCGCCTTTAAAAGTGCAATTGGCACGTTCCAGAAGGTATTCCAGAAAATCCTTGAGCTGCAGCAGCCATCAAGTGCCCACATGATGGATCCTTGATTATTTTTCCTGTACTTTTAGACAGATAAGCAAGTTCCTCTGTGTTACTGATAAAAAGACTGCAAGGAATGCTTTAAGCAAACTATGAAACTGCACCCTTAAACTATTTATTATTACAGAAAGCGGTCTGCAATTTGTAACAGGCCTGTTTGGTACAGCTGAAGAAAAAAGAAGAAACCAAGCATGTGACACATATTTGGAACTGGACATCAGTATTCCACATTCAAATGACCGTGTTAAGTTGGAAAGAGATGGAACTGTCCTGAAATAAAACACAGGAAAACCATCATGAAGAATTGTAGTTCGTACAGGACCACAAATCAGGTTCACTGTGACATAGAATTTCGAGATAGGATTGCACTTTAATGTAATTGAGGACTGTAAGTATCATGAAGATTAATAATTGTGCCTCCTTACATAAGAACTTTTCAGACAAGCTTTTGCAGAAAGAAAACTGCCTAGTACTTGAAGCATGCAGCTTACAGCTAACTTAAAAGGATGCACAGCAGATGCAAGAAGACAATGATTCAGAACAGGAAAAGGTTCTGCAAAGAAGAATTGCAGTGGTTCAAAGCAGGATTGACAGACATGAATGTTGCATCTTAGAAGTCCTTTTTAAAGCTTGTAATATAAAAAAGGAATATGTCATACTTGTTCACAGGAACCATTGGTGACATTAGTTCTCATTTTCTTGGTACACATCTCCACTTTCCACTTCAGAATTTTAAGGTTTTTCTTTTTCAAACAAGACCCAAAAGACATGGATTTCTTCCTTTCTTTTTGTTATTTGGATGCATCTGTATATTTCTGGCACATCTGATGCATCAGGAAGTAGGTCTGCCTCAGATTACACATTACTCTGTGACTTCCTGCTTGATGGGTTTGAGATCAGACAGCCAGGTAAAATCATGTCAGTCATATCTGCACCAGAAGTCAAAAAGAACATGAACACTTGGTCTAGAACTGTTTGCATGTTTATGAATAACTGAATGGACTTGCAGAAGATCATGCAGTTGACAAGATAAACCAGAACCGTAATTTTTGGGAGACAAAGCAGATAAAACATCACTGAAGCAGCTGCAGTTTGCATTCAAACTATGCATAGTGCCTGCACTGTGATAGAATACTAATGATCAAATACAGTCAACTGCCAAGGAATTAAAAGTTACAGGGAGGAGGACATGGACATACAAAATTATTTCCTGGGTCAGTACATAGTTTTTGGTGTCAGCACGCAAGGGAAATTCCAGTTACAGCTAAATGTACCCCGAATACTGAACTGCAGTGTGTATTTAGAAGAGAAATTATATATGTAATAATGAGCAAGTCACTGAAAACTAGGAATATGACCAGCAACCGCTTTAATAATAATCTCCCTCTCCAGTGGCACATATAGGACAGCAAGAATTTCCTAGCAAAAATATATATTTTGGTAACAACAGAAGTACCATGCTTATCAATATCAAACAGAAAACTAAGTCCTTTAAAGTTAGCGTGGACCTTCAAACTTGCCTTCTGTCCTGTAACATCCATTTTCAAGCAGTGTACGTGTTAGAATGGAATTACAGCCTGGCAGACACAAGACAACATCCAAGACAATGTCTCCTCTGCTCAGTCAAGAAGCCCAGATGCTGTCTGTTCAGATTTGGAACCACAGATGCATTCAGCTGAGGGAAGGGGTAGAGAAAACTCTTCCTGCAGGAAATTGTAGCGTACCCAGTCTCAGTTTCTGCAACTTCAGGGCATTGAAAAAAAAAATGGAACATACACTTATACCTTTAGTTGCAACAGATGTGACACTGGTCCTGAAAAGGTGACAGAAATATAACAACAGCTGCTATTTTCAAGGGTATACTTGGCCAGATAATAGGAACTTTCAAGGATATATACAGTTCAGGAAAGGTCTTACTTGTCTTTACAGTGCAATCGTTGTTTTCCTCCACTTAGGCTGAGTGGTGGCCTTATCTTCATCACATGCACTGCACAGAACCACTGTGATAGCAAATGCATGAGCTATCCTGGAACGAGTGGAAATCTCCCTGAAGTCCAAAATGGACAATAAAAAGGAATATTGTCAATTGCTTGGTGTTGCAGATACACAGTGCTGCCTACTGTCAGGATTTTGGAGCTCTGCTAGGCTCCTCCTATTTGCATATATGAACAAAACTTTTCAAAGTTATTTGTTTCCAGCAGTGAAAAAAAAAGACCCACGTTGAGGTGGGCAGAATACCAATTTTAAAGTCTTACATTTTGGACAGCAGGATGAGCTGCTTCAGGCGCATGAACAGAGCACAGTCTGATCTAGGTGACTACGAAATGGATGCCTAACTGCTATTATTACAAACATTTACCTCAGAACAATGAATTCCTTTCCTACACAAATATGGACAAATTTATTTTCTATTTTGAAGGGAGGAGATAGCAGTAAACACTTTGTTCTCAATTTAGTGGCTACAAATAGAGCTGAGAAGGCTAAGCAGACTGAACATGAATAATACACTTTTGCTGTACTAAAAGACATGTGGTTGGTAGCAAGTGTCATTGTCTCCACCCATGTAGACACCACTATCAAACATCCTGCCCAATATCCGGTCACCACCTAGACTTGACAACTCCAGAACACACTAGTAGGGCATTATATACAAATCACAGTATTCCTTTGTTGGATTTGAGGTATGATCTTTGAGACACTTAGGGAATCTAGAGTTGGACTCAATGATCCTTGAGGGTCCTTTCCAACTTTGGATATTCTGTGATTCTATAATGCCATGTGAGCACAGAACAGTATGTATTGAGAAGTGCAGGCTCAAGTATGCTCAAGCATGTTCAGTTCTGAGTGTCCAGAAATGCTTGATCCTTTTCAGCTGCACTGAAAGACTTTCTCTTGCCTGAAAACTGGGCTGAAGAATCAAGTTTTCTCAATTAAGACAGATTAAACTCTGCACATATGAACTGGAGATGTACACAACTAATGTGTAATTCAAATCATATTTCACTACCTGCATCATCATTTGTGCCTGTCAGACAAAGAATTTCTGATAGCCAAGTTACTAATAAAGATTTCATAGAAATCCATGCCACCAGATCAAAAGCATCTTATGGTCAGTTTAGATTCTTTCTTGGGGTATGGGTTTGGTTTTTGCAGTCCTTGTAAGCCCACCTGTTGATTTCTGCATGGCAAGCCTATTTTGTGCAGAAAGAATGTGAATGTGAAAACAAGTTTGCTATTAGAATTCTTATGAAACTCAAACATGACAAAAGCAAGATGTAAAAAACATGTCGGGAAACAAAAAATGTGAGAAACTTATTGCAAGCTGCATCAAGAAACCAAAAAAAAGGTGTTTATGTGGACATTCTTTCAGAATAGATTAATACACAGCTCTAGAAAACAGTCTTGAAAGAAGAAGTAAATATCTAAAATCTGGTAAAGGACATAATTGATCCTTCATTTCACATGCACATGTCAGGATTTTCTACTTTTGACAGTTTAACAGAATGGCAATGAAAGACAGGAGATTCTTTATTTGATTTCTGTGAAAAGGCTTAGTAAATCTTTCCAAATTGGCCAGAACACCACTCCTTAATGACACTTCACAACAAAACATCTATGCAGTTCGTAATGTCATAGAACGGTCAACAATATTTCAATAGCCATACAGCAACTGGTCAAGCTGCTGACCGAGTCCAATGAATCAAGTAATAAATGCATGTAGGAAACATTGTCTCTAAAGTTCAAAGACAAAACTCAGCTACTCTCCCTTACTATACTTAGCATCAGCATCACAAAACATTGTGGGAAAAGAACCAATTATCCCAAAGTAACATCACAACTTTAGTTTATAAATGTCTGTAACAGTGGCAAGCTACATCCCTATAGTGCAAGGATAACATTTATACCTGCAGTTGTTTAGCAAAAAGTCATTTAGGCATTGAGGACTTACTCCCACATCGTCAACATATTGTCACAGAGGAATACCAATAATGTACACACATGAACACTCAATAACTGAACTGCGAACGTGCCTTCCTCCCTTCGTTGCACTATTACCTATCTTAGAATTAGTATATGGAAGCCCTAATCAGAGTGATCCATATCAACATACCCACAATATTTCCTAGCATTTCATTTGTCCATGAGGAATCACAGAATCACAGAACGGTTTGGGCAGGAAGGGACCTTCAAGATCATCTAGTTCCAACGCCCCTGCTATGGGCAAGGTTGCCTGACACTAAATCAGGCACTAGATCATGTTGCCAGGGCCCCATGCAACCCAGCCTTGACCCTTTTACAAGGAAATGGTAGAATGGTCACTATGAAGAGGGGCTCATGTGCACCATAACAGAGTAAGTGTACAGAGAAGACCAATGAAAATGATTAGAGAGCTGGCAATGTTCAATTATAAAGAAAAGCTTCTGAAAATTAAAAATACACAATGTCATTGTAGAGGATTAAGAGGCAACATAGACAGCTGCTGAGATAATAAACATAACAATATTTATATGGCTAATATTCTGAATTATTAAATAATTGCTTAAAAAGGAAAATTAAAATATATGGAGTAATAAAAAACAAGTACAGAAAAATCTGCAGCTGAGTATCATGAAAAACTACTTGGCAATGAGATCTGCAAAGCAGTACAAAAGCATCTCAAGGGAAATAGTGGAATCTCCGTCATTTGGCATATTTAAAACCAAACTAGACAAAATGTTGGAAAACGTTCTATAGGAAATAGTCCCGAATTGGTAAGGAGACAGACTGGATGACCTAACAGGTCTTTTTCCATCTGTAATGTCTATTACTCTGTAATTGTCTCATGTCCTCAATCCACACATTAAGCAATCCTCACACAGCTCCAGTGCCAAATGGTTTGGTTCCAAAGCTCCCACTCTTTCTTTACTCATCATTTAAGACTAGCAGAGCAAATCCTGCTTAGGAATGAAAATGTTCATAGCAAGATCAACAAGGGAAATAAATGATTCTGAGGCCCACGTAATTTCTCTTACACCAGAAGTTCTGAGACTCCTAATACGCACCATTAGAATACAAACAGCTTCAAAACAGTATGCAGCTTACCACAGTACTTCTGCTTCTTAGTACAACTTGCATTTGTTAAGTCACCGTTTGGTAACCCCTGTTGCAACTGGCTTTCAAACATTTCTGTCAAGCACATAAAACTCTGCAGTTTTGAAAAAGTGAGCAGAGTTGTCAGATCACAGCCACACCTTGCAGAACACATAGAATCATAGAATCATCAGAGTTGGAAGGGACCTTTAAAGGCCATCTAGTCCAACTCCCCTGCAGTGAACAGGGACACCTACAGCTGGGTCAGGTTGCTCAGAGCCCTGTCCAGCCTGACCTTGAAGGTCTCCAGGGACGGGGCATCCACTACCTCTCTGGGCAACCTGTGCCAGTGCTTCACCGCCCTTACTGTAAAAAACTTTTTCCTTAAATTATGAGATTCCTGGGTTTGGCATTTTATTTTAACCAGGTGTGGCACTTTAAATGTTCATGTTTGGCTCTGTTATTCTCATGACTGTTCTATGTTGTTGTTCATCAAAAGGAACATATATTTAGAACACCTAAAAGTAAGAAAATTACTTGTTCTGAACACATTTTCTTTAATAACAGTTCAAATCTACAGATATTGAAGCGTCTGATTTCAATTGTCTAAATAAAAAGGCTTTACTTTATATTATATAGTATAAATATATTAATAAAAATATAGGTACTTTATATAATACAAAACACTGGATAAAGTACTATAAAATCAAGTCATAATTTTACTGTCTCTTTGTAGACTGTCTTTTTTTTTTTTTTTTCTTTTTTTACTTTTTATAGCAGTGTTAACATGTTTTTTACACCATTTTCTACTTTGATTCCTTTTGTGTTCAGAGAGGGAGAATTAACCTGTTAGCACAGGTGAACTTATCTTTTTCTGGTGTAGTGCACAGAAGTTGCATCCAACTTTTTTTACGTTACATAATCATACCAACAGATTTATATTACTAGAAGATTGTCTATGGCCATGCATATTCCAAAACAACAATATCCATGCACAGACTTATAAAGATATGCAATAGTTATTTAGGATAGAATATTTCTCAGTATACCCAGTCTTTTTTTTTTTTTTTTTTAAAGTTTGGTCTAAATTCCAAATTCTAAAGCAGGGATTTTTCAGTGTAACTATAAATTAAGGTTACATATTCCTTTTATACAGTGCAAAGCACCACAAAAAAAAAAAAAAAAAAAGGCTAATAAACATCTTATACATTCTAAACAATCTCAAGTACAGAACTGCACATTTTAGTAAATAGCTAAAATATTCAGCTTAATTACATATTTATGACAACTAAAAGAAAAAGATAAAAAGATTTCTGACTTCCATTTGAAAGTTTAAAAAATGCTATTTCGAAACAATTCTATCAAAAATATATGGTGTAACAAATGAAAAAGAATCTCAAGTTAATATTTTTACAAAAAAAAAGAGGTTTTTAAAAACATAGGTTTCTGCAAGTTTTAATTAAAGCTTTTCTTAAGCTTCTTTAGTTAAACCACCTTTTTAGTTTCTCTCAGTCATGGTAGGGTAAGGGAGAAGATATTAATCCAATTTAGCAAATATTTTGGAGAATTCGTAAATCCAAAGCATATGGAGAAAGACAGGGAAAAAACATACACAGGAATAAAAAGAATAAACCGCAAAGCTGAAAAAAACTGCTGCAAAGAAATTTCCGTTTACAGCAAGTCAGCAGTGATGATCATACATTAGTTAGTCTTCCAAAATCACAGCATCCAAGCTAACAACTTTGTTGTTGACCTCTCTGTTAAAATCTTCAGCTGTTTGAAGCAGAACTGTATTGTGATCATTTACATCATTTATACAGAGCTGAAATTCTTATCTGCACATGAATTGAAAATAAACCAAAAAAACTAAGCCCATAGCATTTAAAAGGGACCACCTTGTTGAACATATTTCCATTTACTATGAGCTAAAGTACTCATTTGTTCCTCACCCTTCTACATTACTTCATAATTCTTTTTCTCTTCCTAATTGTCATAATAAGCATGCCCATGTAAGTTAATATGTATTGAAATAAAAACAACTATGTGGAATTAAAATGCTTGAAAAAGTAGCCCCAAGGAACTGCTGAGGAAGAGGGCAAGCTTTCTTACTTTTATTAGAAGTTTAGACTGAACTAGAGGTTAAGGGTTCTGTAACATACTAACAATATGGTTTCCTTTAGGATATAGCTTTTGGAAGCTGACCAAGACAAATTTTAACTCCTTGTACAATTCTAACCCTGTTTGTTAAACAAACTTTTTTACCTCATTCAGTTCCTTCTAAAACTCATGACTGCCACAAAGACTGGAAGAAGTGAAAATGTTTTTATTAATTATTCTTATTCACAGAATTTAATATTTTTAATTTTCTACAGCTCCATCCTTTTCTCCATGCAAACTTGATTTTGTCTGCTTTGCAAAACACCAACACACTTTAAAGGAATGAATAGCCCGAATGTTTTAAAAATTGAGGTTCTAGACAACATTGAATTCTATATATGTCCTTAGAAGAGACATAAAACAGTGTCAGACTTGATCAAAACAGATTTCACATGCAAATGATAATTATACAGAGTTATGCCTGAGGACAAAACCACTGAGAAAACGTTGATGTCTTATGATGACCAAAGTCATCCTACTTCACCAAAGTATGGAACCAGGAAATTATTTTCCAGAACAAGAATGCTATTAGGATAAAAACACAAAAGAAAAGCAATCTGATCAATTGCAACCTAAGTAGAAATTGTACAGTCTGTTCAGAGAGAGGTATAACATTTTCTAAGGTAACACATTAGCCTAATAAAGTAAGGCATTCAAGAAAAGTCTGAGGGAACAGAAAGCTGAATTTTAAGAGGAAAATTCACATGTTCACTAAATTTTTATATTCCTAGGGACTATGAACCAAATGCAAATTTATTTATTTATTTTTACCCAACGAGAACAGTTAACTGCTTAATTAGGAATTAAACCCCTAAGATCAACATCAAGATGGAACCATCAATTTAACAATATAAGACAGGCAGGATCTGAAATGCAATTTCTGTTTTGGTCTTTGCTATCTAACGCCACTCTATAAGGAACGCTCCTATATGAATCTGAAATTTACTGAAAAAACTCTCCCTTCTCAGTAAGCCCCTTATTCATACCATGAGCAATAACGTAAATATATTGTCTTCTAACCAAAAAAAAAAAAAAAAAAAAAAGAGGAAAAATTAGTGCCCTTCCATTTTTTCCCCCATAGCTGTGTAAGAAAATAAGATGTACACATCTGGGTCACCTATCTATTCATTTATTCTGTTTTTACCTAGCCGTAAAGAGCATGTTACAGGCTTTAAGTACCAGGGGCTGCAATCGTGATCTGCATGGGAGGATGTCATGATCTGCCATGTGCCAGTCAAAATTGGCTGCAACTTGTCTCAAAGCAGATGAAATTGGTAGAAAGAAAAAAAAAAAAAAAAACTTCAGTCAGAGGAGCACAAAAA
>VXAV01000011.1:178522-190497 GCA_013399715.1 Alectura lathami
AAAAAGATGAAATTGGTAGAAAAAAAAAAAAAAAAAAACTTCAGTCAGAGGAGCACACAGTATCTCTGCTCAGACATATCAAAGACAGACAGACGTGAAGGTCTGGAGACGCACTTGGTGGGGATGGGACAGTCCAAGCCAAAAGACAGTAGGGACACAACAGAGGGACTGTGACTAAAGGCCACTCACAGTAACACAGGGGCACCCTCAAACGACTGCAGCCAGTAATGACCACAGTAGGACAGGGACAGTCCTTTGGGACTGTGGTTTACAGGTGATCCACACAGGGACCGCTAACACAAAGCAGCAGAAAGAAACCATCACACACACCGCCTCTGTCCTCGATGCTGCCTATTACCATACCAGAGGTGTCTGCATGGACTGAGTACAACTGATGGCAAGATCAGTGTACTTGGACTGGGAAGGGAGTGGGGGCATGCTTATGTATGTCTAATCGCCTGTCATTTTCTTTTTCTCACAATCAAAACAGTGATTAGAGATTTGTGCTGCTTTGTAAGCAGCTATCTCAAGTAAATTCTACAATTCTGGATTGTTTCACATATCGTAACACCTTAAATTTTAACCCAATGACTAATTCTATGAAATTTTAAAACAACTAAGCTGCCAAAGACATTAAAACTCTTGTGGTACTCAGTAAATGGGGAGGGCAGGAGAAATAAAGGTGGGAATAATCCCTATCCATATCCTGAATGATAGCAGAACAGGGAGACCTTAAATTTTACTTTTTATTTTGATAACGGGCAGCAGGCCATTCAGTGCTTGCATTCTGTGTAATAAGCACAAGTATTGTTTGGAATAAGCCACAGCACAATGCCTTTTGCCCAGCTAATAGAAGCAAAAGGAAGCTAACAGTACAAGTACTGCAAGAGACAGAAGAAAGAAATGAAAAAAACTGCACAGGGATTCAAGGGATATCAGAGGACTGAATGTATAAGCATTCATGTATAAGGGACATATTTAAGATAGCCACAAGGATATCTAAAGGCACTACCAAACAATGCCAGAGAAAGAGGGAAGTACATGAAGATTTTACAGTGTCAGGATGTAGGGGACATAGGATACAAAAACCAAAGAAAGCGCACTTTGTTACTTCTTACTGAACAAAGTATTGCACTACTCTAACAATAGAGCTTTTAGCTGGAAAATAAGAGATTTATTTTCTCCACCTGAAGATATATGCTTTAATTCTGTGGCGCTCTGGCCACCCAGGGTGGGCTGGGAATGTGGTACTACTCACCCCTCCTGCAGCTGCCGCTGTAGATAGTCGGGAGTCCAGGACACCTACAGCCATCACAAGAGGTTTGCCTTCTTATGCTTGTACACAAGAATGCTTACTTTCTATGGGAGATCCACTCCTACGCTCTCTCAGATTTCACTGTAAAATGACAGACAGCTAATTATGGCAGCTTCCTTCATCACTCACTTGCTAATTATTTTTTTTTTTAAAACAAGTTTGATATTACTTCTCATTCTGCCCTTACTATTGGCAAGATGGTCCCTATAATACTGTGCTACTTTTTTAAGTTTTACCAGGGAAGAAAGAAGTATTTTACCAATAGAAAATTTTAACAAACTAATTAGTAAGAACTTGAAGGCTATTAACTTATTGAAAAAGCTATTAACATATTTTCATTACGCTATCTCGCAAATTAAATATTATCTATGAGACTAGAATCAGGTCTCTATTCTGAGAGGAAACCTCTCTGCTAAGAAGATTAATTTAAAAGAAAAAAAAAAAAAAAAAAAGCTAATGTGGTGGTTTTACTCTGATGGACAGCTAAACTCCAAAACTGTTCTCTCACTCACCCTCCTCAAGGAAGGGGAGAAAATAAGAAGAAAAAGGGCTCTAGGGTTGAGATAAGGACAGGTAAGGACACCAATTACCGTCATGGGAAAACCAGATTGATCAGAGGGAGAATAATATAATTTATTGACTATTACTGACAGCCTAGAGCAGTGAGAAAACAAAAAGCAAACTATAAACACCTTCTCCCCATCCACACACTTCTACCTCCTCCCCCTTGAGCAGCACAGGGGAAATGGGAACAGGGGCTGAAGTCAGCTCCCAACGCTTCCTCTCTGCTGCTCCTCCATGGCCACTCTCTGCCCCTGCTCCATGTGGGGTCCCTCTCACGGGTGCCGTCCTTCCTGAGCTGATCCCGGTGGCCTTCCCAACGTCTGCAGCTCTCCCAGCTCTGCTCCAACACAGCTCTGTACCATGGGGCCCACCCTTCAGGAGTTGCTCCAGCACGGGGCCCCACGGGCAGCAGCTGCCCCAGGCCTCCTGCCCCACCGTGGTCTCCTCCATAGCTGCACGTGGAGATCTGCTCCGCAGGGTGCCCCTGGGCTGCAGGGGGACAGCCTGCTCCACCATGGGCCTCTCCTGGGCTGCAGGGAGCTCCTGCTCCACGCCTGGAGCACCTCCTGCCCTTCTTATGCACTGATCTGGTGGCTGCAGGGCTGATTCTCTCCCATCTCTCACTCCCCTCTCCCAGCTGCTGCTGCACAGCAGTTTTTCCCTTCCTTAGCTCTGTTCTCCCAGAGCACACCCAGCATCGCCCATGGCTCAGCTCTGGCCAGCAGCGGGTCCCTTTTGAAGCTGGCTCTGATCTGAAATGGGGCAGCTGCTGGGCTCTGCTCACAGAGGCCACTCCTGCAGCTCCCCACTACCAAAACCTTGCCATGTAAACCCAAAACATAACTTTACAAATGTCAGTATCTTTCCGTTAGACGCATTTATAAGTGGTGTTCATTGTACAGCAAATGTTTGCAGACCTCAGACTTTGACCAGTTCAAAAACCCTAACTTTTCTGGCTGGTATGTTTTTAATGCGTGTCCCAGCCTGTATTTTTTTTTTTTTTTTTAGATGTTGATAATCAGAGAGAGAATTAGACATATGGATATCAAGAAAAAATGTTGCATTCACTTTAAAAAACAAAGTACATAGGAAATGTTTTCTTATTATTGAAAGTATGGAAATATTTTAAAGAAAAGAGTAAACCTCTTCACTATTTAACAGAAGGGCTTGAAATAAGGCATACGGGATCAACTATCTCAATATTGTGTTTTCTCAAACCCTGCACAAGTTCTTCCACTTTTGGCCAAGTTGTGAATTTCTTCAAATTATATTTTGTGTATATTCAGCAGAAACTTCATTCTAAAAGCGTAAGTCTCTTAAAAATCTATCTCTACCATGTGTTTCACAACTTAGAGATGAAGGAGCTAATCTAGCCCTTTGTAGTTGCCTCTGTTCCAGGCTGTTACAATGCCAAAAGAACAAACAGCAAGGGAACATCTGCTTCTGTGCATTTTGTTCCTACACTAACTGAGCACTGAGAGTTCACAGACGACAAAAGCATAACAGAGGAAAGAAAGACCAAAGACAATTAGGTAGATTACACAGACAACTGCTACTGGAACAATGATGCAAAAGGTCTGAGGGAAAAAAATAAAAATAAACATTAAGAAACACAAGAGGGAAAAAGTAAGATGAGACAGTTTTAGACACATATTTACTCATGAAGGACAAGGAGCAAAGCCAGGACAGAAAGTACAGCAACAATAGCAAGAAGAAGAAAGATACCAGGAAAAGCTTTGTTAAATGAGAAGGACACAGATGTGGTCAGCTGAGAGGAGCTAGAAGACAATTCTGTACCTACAAAATCTCAGTTCGCAATCTCAACAGTTTTCAGTGGTCAGCAAAGCACGCACTTTAGCAACCTCTAGGCCTAAATGCAGATGACTGTCATTAGTATTCTCTCAAATTAAGTGGCAGACGTCTGCATTATCACAATGAACTATGTGAAAATCAATATAATTCCACATGATAAAAACTGTTTTTTGTTGTTGCTGTTGTTTTTTAGTTGGCTTCACTTAAAAACTTAGCAATTCTTATTGATAAATCTACAATTTTTCTGAGTGATCATTTTCTAACTGGATAATATTGTTTCTCAAATTACTTTTATCCTTCATGTCATAAACCACTGCTGGAAAAGCACTAGTATTACATCTAAAACTGACAAAGGGTTGAGCTGGCACAGTAACAGGGCAAATATTTTTTAAAGATCTTTCCAGTGCTTTGCAGGAAATATCACCATCACTGCCCCGAGCCAATAAATAAACCTGTTGTGGTATGAAACACTTACTGAATTTGTCCTTACAGAGAAAAGTAAAATTTTACTGAACTAACCTGAGTTACCAAGATACCTCAAATTGGACAGAATTGGGTGAAAATTAATCTATTTAATTCCCTTACCAAACAAAAAGTCTTTTAAGAAAAATACTCTTCACAGCAAGCCAATTTTTAAAATCAATATTGTGAAAGCAGTCTTTGTATTTATCATGTTTTCCCAGTCTAGATAATCAAAGAGATAAGAGTGAAACTTGTCTTGAAAAACCAGGCTCCATTTTTTTTTCATTTAATTTTTTTTATGGTATTTCTCATTGACAGTTATAAAATAGCAGGCCTTCTTCATTAGTTGCATACAACACTAAGGTAAAGTTTACAAACAAGTTTAAATTTTAATGTTGATCTTTGTATAATCATTACATATAATACAGACACACTGTCATACCTCTGCTCTCATGAAAATCAATACCAAGTGGGAGACACCTACGCTCTGAGAAGCAAGTTAGTCCTGAGAAGTCTAAAGAACAATGAATGCCAAGAATTTAAAGTGAAAATCTTAAAATGAGAAGGATACTACTAGAAGAAGGTAATTCCCCAAAAGAAAACTAGACAACTAGAGAACAGCATATCTTCCTTATCTCTAGTCATTGTTCTGAAGAAGAATCTTTGGTCTCGTATCAGGGAAGTGTTGACTGCAGAGCACACAAAGCAGATTTGTTGCACTAATAGGTACTATTTTAAACAGCAACATTTCAGATTAAAACTGCATTTTACAGAGATGCAAAGAGCTGCAAAGCTGAAAAGGGGGATTATAAACCAGAAAGGGGACTCTCCAGTTTAAGAAATATTTCTATTGCTCTCCAAGGAGATTTATTTCATCCGCCATATAGCATGTGTCAAGAGTTATGCTGATCCTTCCCTGGGAGCTAAGTACCCAATAGTTTCTACATTACCATGCACCACAATAGCAATCCTTGACATTGGTTATAAGTGTCAGACAGAGCCTTCATTAATTGTCATCATTTCTAAGACATAAAAGAACCCTCTCTTCTTGAATGTTATTACACAAAAAGTGTACGTTATCTATATACAGCAAGTGCAAAAATGTTTTGTACTCTAATAATAATCATTTGGAATATATGGGATAGAAAGCGTACTATTGTTAGACTGTCAGTCAAAACCCTTGTTATACAAGGATAGAACATCACATCCATCTATAACAGCCTTTTCTGTCAGTCAGATGCGTTGTTCTATACAAATCTAACATCCATTTGATTTTTAAATTGGCAGAGGCTGTAAAACATTATTCTGATGTGATACCAATGTGATCTAAGTTGCAGTTGATATCAGAATACAACAGAAGTTTCCTCTAAAATCCAATTCTCCTCCTGTTTTTAGGTATCTGCATTACTTAGTGGATTTTGCATATATAATTACATGAATATTCATGCGGAATTTTTTCTTCCATTACATTGCAAAGAATGCGTTTGCTGATAATCTCCTCTAATTTGAAATAAACCATAACTTGAAAATTCTATAGCAGCTTGATGAAACATTAATATTCACCCTAGAAAAAACAGCAAATACTCATGTTTATCTATCAGATATCATCATCCAGAATCGCACTAGTCCCTTAATCCTAGTTACGAGCAACAGTGGCTTATGAAAAATGAGTTCAACAGCACTGAATTCCTACAGTATTTTTCTGTGACTTAACTGCACAAAGGAACTGAATGGAACAAACTATTCACTTAGAAAAGAACACAAAGTTGGACTCTGTTGTCCCACCACAAAAGCAAACACAAATAAAAGGGACAGAAGGAATTCAAATTTGATTATAAAAGAATAAGTCAAGGCAGGTTCATGCCCTTTTTAGCCTGTTCCCATGCATACCTTGATGTCTGCAATTTTCATACTAATGTACTAATTTTTGTACCTGGGATCAACACAAGTAGAGAAAGCACATCAAATCAATCTCTCTGACAACCACAAATGAAATAATCTATTTTGTTCCATGTTTGAAGACTGGAAGTAGAGGTAGTAAAATGTACAAGTTACCACAAGCACTGTTAGGCTTTCATGTCTCTTTTATTCTTTCTTTATGAAGTTCATACAGAAACCATTGGTCTAGAGTGATTTATTATTAGTATCTAAAAGGGGGCTACGAGACAGAAGGGGACAGACTCTTTAGCAGGGCCTGTTGTGATAGGACTAGGGGAAACGGTTTCAAACCAAAAAAGGGAAGATTTAGATTAGCTTTAAGGAAAAAGTTTTTTACGATAAGGATGGTGAAGCACTGGCACAGGTTGCCCAGAGAGGTGGTGGATGCCTCATCCCTGGAGACCTTCAAGGTCAGGCTGGACAGGGCTCTGAGCAACCTGATCCAGCTGTGGATGTCCCTGTTCCCTGCAGGGGAGTTGGACTATATGGCCTTTAAAGGTCCCTTCAAAATCAAGCAATTCTATGATTCTATGATCCTACGATTCTATGATCCTGTAATTATTATCCTCAGAATTATTTGGGCATATGCACTGTAGCACACTTTTTCCCAGCTAAAATTGGTGCCTTTTAGTATATTTGGCATATACAACAACTTTATGGAATACTACCTACTGACAGACAGGATTTTAAAATCCTCAAGAGCTCTGGGAGCAAGTTCAAACAAATTACTACTGAGATGCTATCACAGAATTGTTTTCCATTTGCAGTAACACCTACAGCCAAAATTCAAGGGTGCCGGTGCCTAAATCATCTCAGTTTTCAGAGCACTGAAGCTTAAAACTGTTAACAAAGACACAGGACCATAACACAGAGAGGTTAAAGTGCAGGCTCCTGCTTTATTTTACCATCCAGACACTTTTTTACAGAATTGGGGTAAACAGTAAGATACAGTAACAACCTTAGGGAATCAGAGTCAGAAGTTGCACACAGAGCCACAGTGGATTTCAGAAACAGATTGTAACTCAAAAGAACCGCAACATCTTGCTTTTGTTCTCAGATTCAACATTTTAACTTCCCATTAAACCACCAAAACTAGTATTTCTGACTGAGTTAAATTTTAACTACTGTATGTCAAAAAACTCTGAGAAGGTATAACTAGTTTCTTGTCAAAATTATGAACACGTGATAGATAAGCAATGTTAAGGCAATCAAGAGTCCATGTACAACATTAAACATCAGTAATTAATAAACATCAACTGAGGCTAAAATATAAAGCACCTTGCATTAAAAGCTTCCACGTCAGTTCTTTGTACTCTTTCCATTCTGAAAAAACTGCAATGTATGCAGTCCCGTGCATTGTCTGTATTCTGTCGTTCAGCTTTGTAACGCTCCATGTGACCATTCATGTTATGCTAACTACTGCATTTAAATTTAAGATACAGATAAAACAGGGATTCTCAATCTCAATTACCATTTTAAATATTTGAATTGGTATTTGAAGGTTGGTGTACAAGGAAAAAGTCTTGACAAGATTCCACACAAATTACAGAATGACAGAATGGCTGAAGCTGGAAGGGACCTCAGGAAGTCACCTTGTCCAGCCTCTGCTCAAAGCAGGGAACAGCAGGGCAGGCTGCTCAGGGCTGTGTCCAGTCAAGTTCTGAATACCTCCTGGGATGGAGACCCTACAACCTGTCTGGACAACCTGCTCCAGTCTTCAATCACCCTTAAATTATGGGAAATATAATAAACCACTCACTTAACTTACACTGTTATTCTGGCAAAAATAATATAAGCATCATTATACTAGACAAATGAAAAAAAAAAATAGCTAAATCTTTCTGAAGATGTTGATTATTCTCCTTAAAACACTAGTCTGTAAGTAGTAGCAAAAACAGATTTTATTCTTCCCAATAGAAACTTCTGCCATGAGAGAGCTAGTGCTTGACACTGTAAAAATACACAGAATACAATCCCTAATATAAATTAGTTTTTGAAATTCACATGATGAAGAAAACTTTGATGAAACATTACCATGTAATGCATATATTACAGTCAAAAGTCAGCAAGTATACTTACTCACAAGATTTTTCCAGGCATCTCAAGTTACAGAGATAAAGACATTACCATCATAGTCACAATGGAAACTTGCTGCTATCTAATGAAGACTATGAACCACATAAAGGCAAAATAAAACAAATAAATCAGAATAGATGTGAGATCTTTCCATTACTTCGTAAATAACAGAACTGAATCACCAAATTGAGCTTATAAAGTACCTTCATCTGACACAAAAAAAAAAAAAAAAAAAGAAAACAGATACAAAATGTGGAGGTTACCACAATTTTTTTCTTGCAGAAAGAAAATATTAAGATTCATTCCTAGCCCAGATTTATACCTTCAAAGAAGGTATAATGCCTTCAAAGAAGGCATCATGGTTAATGTTCAAACTTCTGTATATGGTCATAAGAGGCAGCACACAAACTTTAACAGTAACAGTCAAATTCTAATCATGACTTTGACTGATAAAAATCCCTAATGTGCATAAAATGTAAATTGATTTCCCTACCATACAACCCCTTCCACCAAAAAAAAAAAAAAAAAAAAAAAAAAAACCCCACAGCAATGATTTTTCAGTACAATTACCCTGCCTTATGCGTCATAAAGCCGCGGAACAGCATTAGCTCTGTCAGCAGACCTACATCTCTACTAGGGCTTTTGCTGGCTGTGTTGGTTAGAGACAGATTTTTATTCTGCCTCCTAAGCTGTCATTATTATGCCAGTAGAACACATCTAGGATGAATCTTACATTTTCAAAGAACAGATATTAATTTATGTCTACAACACTATGAAGCAAGCAGGTATTTTACATATGGGGAAATCAAAGAAAGGTGAAGTGCTTTGTCTAAAGGCACTTAGAAGAAATGAGCAACAGAGCTATAATTAAAATTCAACATCAAGATTCATATTAATCCTCTAGACCTAACTGCATTTTTCAAAGCGCATTATTTGGTACATCAAAAAAAGAAAAAAAAAAAAAGAATCAGTTCAGTCCCTTCTCTCAATGCACACGTTAATGATAAAACATTACATCCATCTTCTTGCTCTGCACTGGCATGAACAGTCGTCCTTCTTAGAAATCAAAATTCACAAGACCATTTGGATTTATAAAAGATATTTAAAAACAAAGCCAGGTCACAGTTGAAATTTAAATTCCACATTTAATTTGGTGTATACCTCTATGTACTGAGAGACTCACAGGAAAAAAAAACACATACATGGCAGGTATGTCAGTATACAAACACAGGCAAGACTGATTTAATTAGTTTGCTTTCAATGCAAGGGTGCAGCACCTCAGCAATTATGAGATCGTTAATACAGCAGAGCATAACAGCACCTTTACAGGCCTTGTCTAACCTCTAGGCGCACATATAACTCCCATTAAGGCTAATGGGAGTCACATGTGTGCAACCAAGGGAGAAGAGGCCCATTAAAACTGATACAACATATCCATTAATCTTCAGGTCACTCTTAAGGTCAAACATTACAAAAATGTTTACGAACAGTACTTACCAGGTATGCACAGCGGCTACTTTGGTTTTAGGACAGACCTGTAAGCAGTTAAGGCCATGGAAAATGTCTGCTTTAAAAGCATCACCATGTTTCAAGTGGTAGCATGGAAATTTGAAAGTGCTTCTCTGTAGTGGGAGAGAACGTTTTTCTATCATTTCCTGAAAGAATTAGAAAGATAGTAGTGACGGGGAAGGTTAGACACGATGAAAACCTTGGACAAAGGTATGCTCTAGCTTTTCATTTTTCTTCCATCCTCCACTCTTTCTTCATATTTCAGTTCCTTAGTTGTGGTTTTCTGCTTCAGGAAGAATATTAACTGCAGTGACTAAATTCCTAATCTGTGAAGTCTGCTACAAAGACACTACAAATAAGATTTTGATTATTGAATCACTCGCAAACCACAACAATTCAAACACGACTTGCAGGGTAGAAGGAGTGTTGAAAGTTTTTCAAAGAGAAAGGTAATCTTAGTTTGCTACCCATTTCATTCTGCCTATCTGAAAACCTTCTTTTTCACCACTAGAATACACTTTAAGCAAGCATGCTCTTTGCCAGCTCAGAAAAAGCTAAGGGTACCTGTTTCCAGCCAATCAGTTTGTAAAACTGATCTGATTGGAAACAAATTTGCTATCTTTGTCCACATTAAATCCCGCAGGAGGGAGAGATTTTTCAGAAGCATGGGGGCCAGATGATCTCCATATGAACGGAGCAGAAGAAACAGCAGGTGGAAACGCAATTGTTAGATGAGTACAGAAATGAGGACAAACTTCAGACATGAACTGAATTTAGCGTTGCTTTCAAGAATTTGAGTGGGGAAAGGTGGCTTCGTTAAGGTTACTGCACTGACAAGATCTTTTGAAGCTTGTCTTTCAGAACTAGTTTCAATACTCTTAATTCTGCATGTGAAATTCACTCATTATTTTATGTCCTGTCACAGGCTGTCTATGTTTCAAGCACTGACAACAGCACTGCAAGCCTGAGTTCTGAGACCTGACATTGCAAACAGAGAGGGTCACTGGTACCTGCAGCAGCAGGTGAAAACACAGGCCAGAGACTGGAGAACGATCTCTCACCTAGAGGGCATAGCTGCCAGAGAAAGCCAATACATATAATCAGCCACAAAAGGATGTAGTACAATGCTTCAGTCTTCAGCTGCAGGTCCTCTATTGTTTCACTGTGGTATGCCCATTACATGTTGGGTCTCGCTTCACAAAACCTTTAAACACTGATACAGCTCTTTGTGCCCTGAACAAAGAAGTGTTGTTTCTAACTCAAATATCCTTTCTAGAACCACAATTTCAAGCTTTCTAATGGAATTTCCCTCTGCAAAGAGTGCATTAAGTTCAAGCTTTTTACGTAGAAACAACGTCAGAAGCTTTAAGTGGATGACACATTTCCATACTCCTTTCTACATTTAGCAGGTTAGTCACTATCTGAGAAGTAACTCAAAGGGACTACAATCTACTTTTAGAACACATTTCAAGTAATTTGCAAATATTACTGGCTCTTCAGAGCCAGGTCAAACACTCTGGGACCAGGAGAAGACCCTGCCACTTCGCTGCCACCAGCGACCCATCTGTCAGCAGCCCATCAAGCAGCACTGGGGCAAGGCTGCCGGTGAAATAACACCCGCCTGCAGCGCCTACAGGCTGTTTCCACATTTCCTCTCCGGTCCGCTCGCTCCCTCCTCTCACAGCCCCGTGAGCTGTCAGTAAGTGCTACACAAGCCCCTCACACCCCCCCTCCACAGGCCGAACTCCAGGTCGCTCTGGGCCCCAGGCTGCTCCGCCTTGAACCCCACACCGAGGGCAGGGAAACACGGGAGGGGCCCGGAGCAAGCGGAGGCTGCAGCTGGTGCTTGCCGAGCGCAGCTCCTCCTCTGCCGGGCCGCTTAACGACCCCCAGGGCCCAGCAGCTGCGGCAGCGAGCAGCCAGCCCCTCAGCTACACGCAGACCCGCCGGGACGGCGACCGCACGGGCCCCACTCAAACGCCTGTGGCCTGCCCCGCCACAGCTCGGCAGTGGCACAACGCCCCGCCCCCTGTCCTCTCCCATTGGCTCCTCACCCTCACACTTAGCCATTTGATTTGTTCTTTGGCCTGTCATTCAACTCTCTCCCCGGCTCGCCGTGGCACGAGTATCAGCCCGGGAGCCCTTCTAGCGCGTCATCTCTATGTCCGAGGGTACTTCCTGTACGGCCACTCCGGAGGGTTACCTGTGGCATCTGTTGCCGCTGCCGCTCTAGCCAGCGGGAGCTGCCTCTGTGGCCCAGCGGGGCCTGCTCGCGGGGCGGGCCCGGGGAGGCAGCGGA
>VXAV01000011.1:190625-208551 GCA_013399715.1 Alectura lathami
GCTCGGGCAGGTCCTGTGGCCGGGCAGGCTCGGGGCGGCGGGCGGCGGCGGGCCTGCTGGGGTCAACCGCAGGCCCTGCTGCTAAAAACTTTCCTTCTCCTCGTGGCCTGCCCGGGCATCGCGGTTTCCTGAGTCCCGCTTGTGTTCTTTCTCCTGTTGCCCGCCTCAGTGCGCAAAGAGACCGCGAGGCTTCCAGCTAGGCGCGAAGTGGAAGGTAAGAAAGGATGGAGCCGTACAACGTGCTATGCAGAGAGAACGGCACGGTGGAGTCCGTCAGGGGTGTGTTTCCGTCTGAATTGCTACGTTGGTGTCACTTGAAATTCTGAAACGTTTACAGACCTCCAGAAGACCTTCCTGTAACCGTGATGTACCTCGGGTCTTAGATACTTGCTGCTGGGGGTGGCAGTGGATCCTTTCCACTTCCTTTTACCCCAGTTTTGTGCAGCCTGCTAGTGTGTAGTTGCCAACTAATGGCTTGTCACAACGCTAATATAGGGTTAGTCTGAATGGCCAGGATTTTAGCAGAGAAGTGAATTCTTGTTTCGTGATGCAGTCACTGCTGTGAACCAGAGGGCCGTACATTTCTTTCAGTCCAGGTTTCTTGTATGGTCCTCTAATGGCCAGTGGGAGGGAACAGTGCACCGAGGTCAAAGGTTAAGTATGGCCACGTAGTAAGTGCTGATTCCAGTGAAATCAAACAAGTGGCTGAATATTGTAGAAGTTAGTGAGTTCTTGTCGAACTTCTTTGGAGCCATTATTAGCACACAGTTTGGCAGCTGTTGCTGATAAAATGTTAATTTTAAACCTGTTGCTATTTTTTTATGAAGAGCTATTTTATCAATTCTTTTTTTTCTACAAATGTTTCTTATCTTTATGGCTCAGTTTCATCTCATCAGCCGTTTTTCATCTTCAGCATGATGTCATCATCACTAGTTTGTCTAGTGAAGGGATTGGTAGAAAAAGGTGTCGTTGCTGGGATATGAATTATGGGAGAAAGAAGCTATTAAAGGGATTTACAATTCAACTTCTGCATTCCTTTGTTTGAGTCTGTTCACAGGGCATGAAGTCATCAATTTCAGTTACTTGATCTGGTGTGGGGGGGATAACTTCACACCTATGAGATCTATAAATGAAATCTTTAAAAGGCTTTTTCCATATTTTTGGTAAAAGTGGAATAGGTCAGTAGGGCACATAATGCCAAGAGCATTGGAGGGATTTGTCACTTACACTTTAATACTATGGAAATAGATGATTGTCAGTATTGGGAAACCTTGCTTTAATAGCTAGTGTCCTTGTAGGAAGACTTTTTTGGAGTTAAAAACTTGTATTATCCTGATATCCTGGCGTTGGAGAGAGTAGTTCACTGCTTGCATGTATAGTGATGTATGTGGGCAGTGATGTGCATGAGATACCACAAATAGGCTAGTTCAAACTAACTTCCATCTCTACAAAGAATTAAAGTCCTTCAAATATCTTGCACAAAGTGTAAACTAGATATTAATTTTATTGCTAAAACTTGCTAGAAGGTTGTCTACCTTTGCAAATGTTATATTATTGAGAAAGCTTCATCATTATTTTAAAAAATTTAATCATATTTTAATAGCTTATGCATTTAATTACCATGATGCTTCTAGCTTTTTCCATATGGTTAAGCTATTGATAGTCAGTGAATTGGAAAGTGAAATAATACCTAGAGCTATCACCTGTGAAGGTTTTGCAAGGAACTCAATATCCTCTTTCTTGTGTACTCATCTGGGCTGGAAAGGTGAAGGAGGTGTAGTGCTTGAATATTTTCCTAAGTACCAATTATGTATTTATAAATATATAATTTTATTTTTATCATTTTTAAAGTAATAATTCAGTATATGTATGTTGAGTACAGTGCACGCTAAAATTGCATTAATCTGGGGACAAAGCCGCTGAAATAAGTGTTAGCCTCTGCTTCTAAATTCCTTTAACTTCTTTTCCTGCCTTGGTCCAAACTTACGTTTTTATTTGTTGAGATCATCCTTTCCATAGCCTAGATGAAGAAAATTAGTTTCCATTAAAACTTCAGTGAAACCTTTAATGTTGGTGTAATTGGGTAAAGAAATTAAATCTGACGTCTCATTGAATGGCAAAATTTCTCTTACTTGTGTTAAAAGTGTCGCAAAACTGCGAAGTGATAGTGGTGAACCTGGATGTTTCTAAAGGAACTCATACTGAAGTCTCTCAAAGCTGGCCTTAGGAGCTCTTAGAACTGCAGTACAAGCGCATAAAATATGATCCTCTGAACTTGGTTCAAGAAAAGTTTAACCTCTGAGGTAACGGACCTTCAGATACAGTATAAATCCATTCGCTGATTAACAGACTGTCAGGTAATGTGAAGGGTGTGCCCCATTTCGTGTTGGGGGATTAGTGAGGATTAAGCTAGCTATACTAAACGTGAACTGAAGGATTCAAATGCTTATCAATAAAGTAAAACTGATTTGACTTAATTTCGTTATCTAAGGAGAAAAATTTAATTGCGGATAATTCTTTAAAAATGCAGAGACACTCATGCTCACTTTGTTGGCTGATAACTGTAATGGCAATAAGGTTCATTATTACATTAATATGTGGAAGTAAAATGATTTGGCTTGATAGATTTGCTTTCAGTTACTGACTGTTCTAAAAACTCTAAATGGAGCAAAATTGACTGGCCTGATAAAATAACTTTGCTTTTGAGTGTCTCACTTTTTTTCATTCCAAATTGTATGTCTTTTGGGCTTGGAGGGTGTTGTTTCAGAGGGAATTTTGTTTGTTTGCATGAGAGCTCTGTGCCTTTGTCTCCTTTCAAATGTTTTTGTTTTTCTTCCTGAGACTGAAGATACCACTTCTTTCGTTAGTGAAGGTAGTGACTCACAGAAAGACTTTGATACTTACCATGATTTGGGACATGTAGGAAGCGAATGTTCTTGTGATGGTCTAAATAAAACTCAATTAAAACTTGCAAACAGTTATCGATAGTGTGTAAAGACTTCCTTAGGCACTTTATACAATAGAATGGGGAAGGTAATTTCTATACTCTTGACAGTTTTTGACACTGTTACTAATCCAAGGACCTCCGTTTGTGCTTCTGACATCAAATGCTCTGGTGCAAGTCAAGAACAACATTTGATCTTCTCTAGTGTTTGATCTTTTATAGCTTATAGTCTTTTATAGTGACAGTTCTGAAAACTGCTTGAGACTGCTACTTGGAGAACATTGGGGAAGGAGCGAATGAAAAAAGTTGGACTATGGAGTATCCATATAATTTGACCTACGTATCAAATATGTAAAAATTGTAAAATGAATGAAGATGTAGTAGTCAAGGGAGAAGGAGTTATGTCTGAATCCAATATTAGCGTAATGTATTGCTATAGCAATACATCACATGGTATTTCAGAAATAAAATATTTACATATTAAAAATTGGAGAAAGTAAAATTATCTTTCCTTTTATTTTTTAAATATATTGAAGTCATTTTAAAGCTACGAGGTTGAGTGAGAATATGAGGAAGGAAGGAAGGGAGGAGGTGGAGAGATGTATGAAGGAAAACTAGGGAGGCAAACTACAGACAAATCATTCAGCAATGTCAGGTAGTGGTATAAGTAGCTTATTACCTGCATTCGTTCGTCTGTGTTGGTTATTATGGCCTACATTTTTTTTTTTTTTGCTTAAATTCCATAACACTGTTGCATTTGCAATTTCTGTAATTACTCAGTGAGATCAGAAATCAAGAAGATAAAAAAAAGTGTCTGGCTAACACTTAGGCATAAATGCAACTCCGTTCTTCATCAAGAATAAAGAAACAGACAAACACGAGTACGTTTTATACTGAGAGATAGCACTGTATTTGAGAAAAAAAATGTTCTTCAAATATTATAAACTTGTTCTGGATTAACTCTGTAACTTAAGAGTGAGATGTATTATGTTACATTGTCTTTAGTATGTGATTTCTAAAACTTTCTAGATTTAATGATTTTGGGGGAAATTATGGTTTTTTAGGTGCTTATGTCTTTAAGATTCTCTAGGTAACACTCTTCTGACAATGAAGTTTATGTTTGTTTGTCCTAGTTTAGCTTACATCTCCTTTAATCTGCTGCTCCCTGGCAGAAAGCCCTGTGATATTTTTCTTATTCAGTTAGTTACTGATATTAGTGCCTGTTTTCTCTGAGAGCCTGGTTTACATATAAGAAAGCCTGGTTTAAATGCCTGGTTTAAGTATTAGAAAGCAGGCTTACAGCCCTGGACTTGAGGAGGTCACACTTGAAGGATCTGCTTGGAAGAGTCCTAAGAGATAGTGCCCTGGAGGGGTCTAGGAAAGCTGGATGTTATTCAGGGATCACCTCCTTAAAGCTTAGGAGTGGTCCATCATGGTGACTGGGAGAGGTGCCCGAGGACAGGAGGAAGGCAGGTGTCACTCCTGTTTTCAAGGACTTGGGTAACTACAGGCTGATCAGCCTTGTCTTGATCTGCAGGAATCTGGTAGAGCAACAAATCCTGGAAACCACGTCCAGACACACAGAGGTCAAGAAAGCGATCAAGACTAATCAGCATGGATTTAGCGAGGGGAATGAAGTCATGCATGACAAACCTGGTGACTTTCTGTGATGGAATGATGGGCTTGTAAAAGAGGGAGAGCAGCACATACCGTCTGCCTAGACTTCAGTAAGGTTTTTGATGCTGTCTGCCATAACGTCATCACAGAGAAGCTGTTGGTGTATGGGCTGGATGGGCAGACAGAGAGAGGGGTTGGAGACTGGCTCAACAGCCAGGCCCAGAGGGTGGTAAGCAGTGGCAACAGTCCAGTAAGGGGTCAGTAAGTAACTGGGAGTGTACCCTAGGGTTTCGTACTGGGTCTAGTCCTGTTTAACATCTTCATTAACAATCTGGGTGATGGGGCAGTGTGCATTCAGCAATTGTGCAGGTGGCACGAAACTAGGAGATATGGTGGATGTGCCACAGGGCTGAGCTGCCATCCATAGTGACCTTGACAGGCTGGAGGAATGACCTGATAGGAACCTCATGCAGCTCAGCAGAGTGCAGTCTCACATCTGGGAAGAAATAATCCTGTGCATGAGTGTATGGTGAGGGTCAGCCTTCTNTATGGATGGTTGAGCACTGGCATAGGTTGCCCAGGAATGCTGTGGAGTCTTCCTCATTGGAAATACTAAAAAAGTGGATGGAAAAAAACTCCTGAGCATCCTGCTGTAGATGACCGTGTTGAGCTGGACACCATAAGTTCAAAATAAATACTGATCCCCTTCTGCTTGTGCCTATTATCACATTTATTAAAAATAAAAAGTAAAAAAAAAATGGGGATAGCAGTCTGGATTTCTTTTTGTTGTTATTAGCTTGATGTAAATAGGCAAACAGTATTTGTCAACTCAGTAGTGGAATTTCACATGCATACTTCAAGAAATTCAGAGAGGGAGACCCCTTTAATTACTTAAAAATAACAGAGGAAAAAAAAAGAGCTCTCTTCCAGCAAGCCTCAAAAGAGGCATGTTTTTCCTTGGATGAGTCAACTCCATCCTGTAAGTACTGTAAAGTGTAATGTTCCTTCACATTGTAGGTGCACTTAGTATATGTCACACATTTCTATATTTCTACAGAGCTGTGCTCATAAGAAACAAAAAATTAAAAGGATATTTTTGCACTTGCATGTATTGTGTGCAGTTAGGTGATCTTCATTTGGCCAATTAAGATCAGACTTTCTCTAGAGCATGTTAATGTGTATCCCCCCTAACAAGGGTTGGTTTCTAAACGAACTTTTCAGGCACAAGATCTGAGTTCATAAATTTTTTTAGAATATACCAAGAGTGAATTTAAAATTCCAGTGACTTCATAGCCATTGTGTTTGTATTAGTAGCTGCCTGGGAAAAACTGTCTGAAAATGCTGTCTCTGCCACTGCTTATCTCTGCTGTCTCAATATCTGCTAATATTGGCAGTGGGGTTGGAAAAGGAGGGAAATAGTCTAAGTCCAAACTCTAAGAAAATCTGAAAAATATTTTCAAAAAAATATTATTCAAAACCGGTGTTATTAATTCTATAAGCAGAGGAGCAGACAGGAGATATCACAGGAGGGGGCTGGCATGGAGAAAGCGACTTTTCCTGCAAAGGAAATTAATATAGGGCCATGACTCTGTGGGACATAAGTAAATCATGAATGGGAATTCATGCTGGAATTGCAGAAGGCCTGCAGAAGCTGTCAGAGGTATGCATCTCAAGTTGCATAGTAAGGAATCCCTCTTCCAAACTCCTGCTTGTAATATGTGTGTGCAGCCCTGCTAGTGGATTCTAAAATGCTAATGAAGTTACAGAACTGAAGAGTGTGTGGTGAAAGCATATCAGTCTTCTCTCATGTGCTTAAAGTTACTGTAATTACCAAGTAATAAAACTGTCAAGATTTGGGGACAGTCAGCACATCTAATTTTCCCAGCATCCATATTAGTCACTGTGTGTGCCAAACATTTCAAAGTGCAGTCATATCAAAGTGGTAAGAGTTGGGAGGAATTGCATAGTATTCCTTACTTTGAGTAGCCTCTCACCTGCAAATCTACATGAGACGTACAGCTGACTTGTACAAGTAATTTTTTTCTTTTCATTTTCTTAAGACAGCCAGAAGTCTCATTATTTGGATTTACGATGTTCCAATGTTATCCTTGCACGTTCAGCGTACCTGGTTTGAAGACTAAAAGACTGCTTTCACTAGTCAAATGAAAGGCTTGGTTTTCCATCTCACAGTTGGCTGGTGGCAGATGTGAGTATGATGCTGAGTGTGAAAGGCAGCCAGCCTCCTGACTACGTGTTTATTTCCTGGCCCTGCGGCTGTTCTTACCAATACTGCATGGGTCTCACCTGATGCCGTGCTGCCCGTTTGTGTACCAAATGTAGAGAAAAACAAATTGAAGCAGGTTTGTTTCCTGCTGCCTTAACATACTAGAACAGTTCAGTAGAGAGTCACATGAGCTTTGTAAGTAAAGGTGGCAATGCACAGTTGAATGAAAATGGCAGGGAAAAATTACATCAGGTTATTTTTTCTGTAGAACTGGTGTCTAAAAATGAGGCACACACATCAGGAAAAGTGCTGTTCTTTATCTTTCCACTAGCTGATAGTTCTTGATTGGAGTTAGATCCAGTTATTCATGTTATGCGGTTTAAGACCAGAACTTAAAACTGACGGTGAGCAGGCTTAATTTAGTATTGCTGCAGGTCCTTGGCTTTGACATACTGTAAATATGTACAGGCTGCTTGGTTTTACGTGCAGTACGCCTTTTGGCACAGATGTGAACAAAGGTTAATTACGAGTTAACTATGCATTTAGGACAGATTTTACCTTTCTCATCTAATAAGTATTTCCAAGAAAAGGTTAAAAGACTTTATGTTCCTGCAGTGCAGTACTTGGATCAGCATTGTTATACTTGCATACCACTGAATATTCATAACTGTGCACTTGGTATGCATATGTATGTAAAAAAGGAGAAAGATGGAATAAAATCTGGGCAATTGCTCTGTATGCAAACGATGAGGCTAAGGTATGTTTCACACAATATTTCAGGGTTCTGTCGTCTGTGGTAAATTGTATCTGGGTATGTAGAACAGGCATTGCTTCTGAATCCCTTCCATATATCTTCTCAGTCTTCATCCTGGTGTTTCCATAACTGTCTGGTGATCCATTCATACAGGTCAGAGAGGTAGAAGCAGAACAGAAACACAGCAGAGCTGTGAAATGGGAATTTAAGCTATGTGACACTTTTTTATTCTTATTTTTTAATAGTATCAAATGGAAGAAAGGCAAGGAGACTGTAGAAATGATGTATAAGATTGGCATTGGCACAGCACTCGGCAAATAGGACCATGTGAGATACGGAGCCCTTACAGCAGCAAAAAACAGATATTGCATAAGTCAATAGGCATAAGGGCTACTTTTCAGGGAAGCAGCAGAAACCAGCAGATGAAGAGTTCTGGCCCTAACTGCTCCAGTGTGCTAACAACCATTTGTCCATGTTCTTTGAACTGTTCTGAAAAGGAGTGGTTTGTCTCGTCTACGTAATGCGAAGCCTGGCACATGTATGGAGCTTTGCATCCTTTTCGCTTTTACACATCAGAGATTTTCATTTATCCATCGTTATATCAGAACCTGGTGTCCTCCTCATAAACAAAATCTCTTCAGACACAAGGATCTCCCTGTCATCTGCTGATGTGATGGTCCCCAATGGTTGAGAACTGCTGGAGTTGCACAAGGGATCCCTTGTGCTAATGCTTCCCAATACTGGTTTACCCAGAGATGCTGCCCTTTTGTTGCAAGAGGCTGTTCCTTTCTGGTTAACCGTCATAGCCACAACTCTGTCAAACTGCTCCAGCTGAACCCTCCACAATTTCAATTTATCAACAGTAAATACAAGGCATGTCTCCAGACGGTTCTTGTTACCTGCTGCTATTTTCAAAGAAGGAGCATTGATATTGCATGTTGGCTATATATTTTGACTCTTTATCCTATTGTTCAAGGGTTTTATTTTTTTTTTAAGCATATTTTTTTGAAAAGCCTCAAGTTACCATGCAGCTTCTTGTGTCAAGCTTTTGAGGCTTTTTTAATCATTGAATTAATTGAAAGCAACTGCAGCTAGCTTTAATTTCGTACAGCAGGGAATGGGAATTTACACATGGAACTGATGCATCCCTGTAGAGATGAGTTTGCAATTTGACGTACTATGGAAAAGGATGACAAAAAGGAGGAAATAAGATAAGGGAAGAAGAGGAAATGGGATGCAAGGTAAAGAAGAATAGGAACTGAGTATGTGACTTGTTACGTCACATACATCATGTAAATCTTCTTATTTGTTTTAATAAACTAAAATTAGAGCCATATCCAAAAAGTTGGAAGGATGATGTTATCTGTCGGTTGTGTTGCAGGGAATGCAAATGTGCTGTGAGCTGTTGTTCCCTTAAATTTAACATCACACCCTTTATGGGGTAATAGCTTAAATAGCAGTTACACAGTAAATAGATACTCAGATTTAGTTATTTGTATCTAATAATATATTTTAAGAGTGTTGTCTGATCACAGATTTTTCTCAAGTCAGTGGGAGCTCTTAGCATTCAACGTATCTTTAACTCTGGCCAATAAAAGTCTCAGTTGCTAGCATTCATCAAGAGAATGTATTGCATTGGTGCAGGATTTTCAGTTTCCATGAAATACTGACAGAAATGACTAATGTGCAGCTTCTAACAGTGCAGCGCTTTCCTACTGCTCTTCATTACTGTTGTATCAATTCTAGCTCTTCTGATCTGGTTTTGATTTTGGAACTTGAAGCCCTAATATTTTAACTCTGTCAGGTTGTTTATGGAGAGATGAGTCAATGAGCTGTTGTCATGATTTTTTTTTTGCTGTCTCCAAGCATTCATCAGTCGTTAATCTCTTGTATCTCATTTTATGAAATCTAAGTTTGCTGAGTTAAAGTTGGAAGGGCAGCCTACAATTGCGATGTATTTTTTGTCTTATATTTGGTCTTCTGACGTTAAATGTAGGTGTTGTGGTTTAATGCTGGTAGGCAGCTGAGCACCACACGTGTCCTCACTTCCCCTCCTCAGCGGTTTGGGGGTACGCAAAGAAAATGAGAAGAATGAAAACTTGAAGGTTAGATATAGAAGCAGTTTAATAAAAATATAAATAAATAAATAAAAAGGGCAGCCACACATGGAAGCAAAAGGAGAAAAAATATTCTTGCCTTCCTGTTAGCAAGTGATGTTCAGGCCATTTCGTGGGAAACAGGGGCTCAATATGCAATAGCAGTTGCTTCAGGAGACAAATGCCTTTATAATGAGCGTTCCACCTTCTCCTTCTTCCCCTCCAGCTTTGACTGCTGAGTGTGATGTGAGTATGGCATGGGGTGTCCTTTTGGTCAGTCCAGGTCAGCTGTGTGGCTGTGTCCCCTTGCAGCCCCTTGCCCACCCCCAGTCTGCCGTGCTTTGTGGGGAACTCAGGGAGACGACAGCCTTGATGCAATGCCAGCACTGCTCAGCAATAGCTAAAGCATTGCTGCAACATGAGCATCTTAGCTGTGAGTGCAAGGCACAGCACTGTGTGGGCTGCTGCGGGGAGAGTGAACTCCATCCCAGCCAGGCCCAGTGCAGTAGCATTCTGGGAACTGTTACTAGTTGCTCACTCAACCTCCTTAGTAAAAATAGTAATAATAATAATTTCATCTATGGGATTCATTCGGTGTTTACTTCTAAAAATACTCCCATTTCTCAGAAATGTCAGAAATAATGTATTCTGTGATTGCAGTGTATTATTGGTGTTTCAGTTAGTGTGAGTAGTTATTCCAAATGGTTAAAGAGTCGGTTTGTTCTTTACAGGATGATAGCTATTTAGCTGAAGTGTGCAGAAATCCAAACAGCAATACAAAATCAATGTTTTGTAAGGTTATTTGAGGTAATGAGATAGGGATCAGTTAATTTTACAGTGATTGAGAGACTACACAGATGGGGCTTCCAGTTAGACTTTGATCTGAGAATATCTCTCTACACTTGAAGAGCAAGAAAGAGATGAGAATTAATGATAAAACATGAGATTTTCAGCAACTGGGGGTCTAGGTTTTGTGTTTTTTTATGAAAGTTGATGTAAAGGAAGAATTTGTAAGTAAATGTATACCTATAGTTTGATTTCTCATCTTTAATCTAAAGTTTATTGCTTTCAAGTTGACATCTAAAACATCCTCTACTATTGAGTCTAAATGAAAAGAACTTAGGGAATGTTTTCACGAGGGGAAAAAAAATTGCCTCACATTAAAACAATAAAAAAATTAAATTCAGCATTTTAGTGGTGGGTGGAAAGTTGGTAAATGCGTTGCTGTGAGAGTGATGAGGCCCTGGCACAGGCTGCCCAGCGGAGCTGTGGGTGCCCCATCCCTGGAGACGTTCAAGGCCGGGCTGGAAGGGGCTTTGGGCAGCCTGATCCGGTGGGTGGCAACCAGCCTATGGCAGGAGGTTGGAATTAGGTGGTCTTTAAGGTCCATTCCAACCCAAACCATTCTGTGAATCCACCCAAAGTACAGAAATCTTTGTATGTTTGTTTTCTTGTGGTTCTTTTGTAAAAGGTGTTCTCATAATGTCTACTGCACGGCAATTGTTTTGTGTAATGAAACTTCTTGAAAAGAGCAGACAGGGAAGAATGGAGTATGTGCTATGTTTTGTATCAAAACTGTGTGTCCTTGCTATTAAATCAGGATGTTACGGTGTTGAGTGTTTCTTGGTAAAGGTAGAAATGAGAAAAATGAAGAAAATGCTGAGACCTGCTGTACTGTACCTAATCAAGAGAAGACGCATAAACCTATAAAAATAGTTGTTGAAGCATAGGAAGAAATAATAATGTTTTCAACAGGTGATTGGACCTTGGAGTTCATTCTAAAGATGGCCTAAGAAACCTTCCATCAGGCTCTTACGATTAAAAGACAAAACTTTTGTTTTAGAAGGCTGAAGAAATCAGTAAGTGAGCAGCTGTTTTAGGTACAGCTCTGACTTAAAAGGAAGAGGTATTTGAAAATCTAAAAGTAGAAGGGAATTTTGTTTGGAAGTGCCGATGTTAGATTCTCTAGAGAAGCTTAAGAAAAACAGCTTCAGCAATTGCAGAGCAATTTGAGTCTTTGCACTTTGGAAGAAGATTGTCAAGGCTAAAAAGTCTGTTACAGAGTATGTCCCATCTTTTCTTTGTGTTGAGATAGTTTATAAACTAAACTAAATTTTAGGGTTATATTGTAGAATTTCTTCAGTGGCTTGAAAATCAAAGATTTGTCTAAGCAAAAATAATGCAATGTGATTTGAGACGAATGTGAAGAAATGGCGTAAAAAAGTAAGAATAAAATAACTGTCGATTTACAAAGCACGAGAAAAGAATCAATGAAAGGGTCAAAAAAATCTAAGAGAAGGCATAAAGGAATACATCCGTTACCTAGGTCTGTTCTTTAATAAGAAAGGAGAACAAGTAAGAGAAGTCTTTTTGAAGACTGATTTTTCATACTTAATAAAAGAGAAATATTGTGACCTGCTACTTCATAAAATTAATTTTCGACAGGAAGTAAGATTGGAGCGGAAACATAGTAAGAATGGCCTAAGGAATCTTAATATAGAAGTGCTCAAATGGCAAATCCTAATAAAATGCCTCGTAAAACGATTGAGGAATAAGGCACCACTGATTTTATTTATTTTTATTTATTTATTTTGATTTTGATAAAACTTTTTCTGCACATAAGCATGCTGGGGAAGCATCAGGTGGTGATATTATCAGCATCAAGTTGGAAAAGTGCCTTTACAGAATATCTATATTATCGTGTCAAGATGAGATGGATGGTAGAAGAGAACACACACAAAAGTTACTGATGTTACCAAGTTGAAGAGGGATTGGAAGTATTTTGTTTTTATTTTGTTTTATTTGAGCATTTAAGGTCTACATCCAAAATACTCTTGGTGAATTAGAGAGAATTCCTGAAATCAGTGAGGTGAAATGCAATGAAGGCAAGTTTGAGGCACTGCATATAAAAGGAAAAATTCTCATACATGAATACAAATCAAGAAATAATTATTCAGTAAAATGACAGAAAAGGATCTGAAGATACTGTAGACCTCAGTTTAAATACTAACTATACTGCAGGGGGGGGAAAAAAAAACACAAAGTTTTGTTCTGGAGGGTAATACCAGGCATGTTGTAGGAAATAGAATATTGTCTAGTTTGGCAAGTCTGTTGTATGCAGTTGGTCTTCTCAGCACTTTTTCCTCTTGAGAAAATACAGACAAACTGGAAATTCTTCTCCATCGTTTTTATGCTTGTCTTCTGTGGAATGAAAACTGTCTTTATTTGTGGAAAGGATGATTTATACTGAATATGAGAAAAAGATAAAATAGTGGAACAGACAAGAGAAGTTCTGGAATGTGCTTTCTCTGTAGTTAAACATCTGCCTAGCTATTCCTGAGTGCGCATTCATGCTGAGTTGGGATTAGGCAATCCCTTGTGGTCCTGTCCATCCCTCCATGAGTACAGTGGTCAGGCTATATGTTTTGGCTGGACAGACGAGATTATGTAAAATAGTTACTTCATGAACTTACTGAGGTGATCAGGGATGCTGCTACTTGTGTACCAAATGCAGTTTTAAATTAGAGCAGAAAGGAACAAAGCTTGATTTTGACTTAACAAAATATATTTTTATTTGGCTTCCATAAAAGTGCTTTGATAAATCATACTTAAACATATTTTGACACCTCTGCATATAATGTGTCTGTCTGTCTTCTGATGCTTATGCTAGAAGACTAGGGAATGAGATTGCAGTAGCACTAGACAGTAGAAACCCCTTGATTACTCATCTGCGGTGGAATTGCCCTGTGGAAAAAATGGCACTCTAGAGATTACGTGGATTTGTCTGTTTCTGCAGGCAAAGTTTACAGACCTGTAAATTTAAATGTAGAATTTTTGTAGGCAGAATGCATTGACAAATATGCCTGATGGTAATACATTTCATGCTGATGGTCCCAGAACGAGTCAATAATAATGCTTATATTGATAGCAGCAATGCAGGAGATGTTACTTGGTATTATAGCTAAAATCCATGTTACCTCCTTAATCATAATTACGTTAATATTGGCAGGCTGTTGACAATACTCACATTACTATTGATAGATTTCTGTCAATAACATGTTTCCAAATAAAATATATTCATTCATAATTTGTACAGTGCTCAATAATGGCACTAACGTATAGCGGGAGAAATGTCTATTTCCCTGGTGATGTACAGATTTTGTGTGCTGTACGAGTAGGATTATTGGCAGGCAAAGTGTAGCTTATTTAAGAATGAAAAGTTCTTTTTGCCTTTTTTCTTTTTTTGGGGGGGGGAGCAGGGGAAGCATATTTTAATTCCGTTATGCAGTGGCTGCGATGGTGAAAAATCAAGGGAGAACTGTTTAAGCAGTAGTCGTGAGTGTTTTGTCTTAAAGAGTGTTCATGTAACAAGGTACACACAGAGCTGATTGTTCCACCTTGTTTTTGATTGTTCGATTCTGATCATATAAGCTCTGTGTGATGGCATCGGATTAATCTGTGTGATTAACGGAGCTGGGATATTTGTCTCTTTCATTATTGAGTCTACAATTCTGAGTTCTGAAGTAATTTAAAGTAGACCAAATAAAATAATAAAAACAGTGGAAACATGGCAAACAGGATTTAACAGGAGGAAAACTAACATTGTCTTTATGGTCTATTAAGGTCAGCACAATATGGAATGTAAAACTAACATAAAAAAGTGAAATGTATGGACACTTAGAGGCTGTGTTTCTAGTATCCAGTTTTAGCACAGAGGACAGATTTCTCTTTTGTTCCTGTAGGACCATTATTTGTGAAGACAGTACCAACTGAAAAATCTAACAGAGTTTTGAGGGGATTTCATGT
Organism: Alectura lathami; assembly: GCA_013399715.1. Lineage (NCBI taxonomy): Eukaryota > Metazoa > Chordata > Aves > Galliformes > Megapodiidae > Alectura > Alectura lathami. The sequence goes on from VXAV01000011.1 coordinate 205,067, forward strand.
ATAGGAAGTAACAGTGAAATATTTCTAGATTATAATTTATTTATTATCACTTGAAAAAATTGACATCACAGATAATGAATATAATGAGAATTCTCTAAACAACAGGGAATAATCAGAATTTAGATGTCTTCTCCCAAATAAATAGTTGCTGTTATCCAGATCATTAGGGCTTTTGAAGACATTTTTCATAGGAGAAAATACATTTAGATTTTTCCCTTCAAGTGTTTGTCTCAGGTGGAAAATCTACCCTGTAAATGCAGTAAAACCCTAAATCAATTCTGAAGTGAGTATAGTCTACAGCAGAGTACTTCAGCGTGTGTGTAACAGTAAGCACACTAAAATGTGCTTACACATTAAAGCTCTGTGGATATAATCTTTAAGTAACTTGCAGGCTCTGGCTAACAGCCATGACCTGTGGCAGACTTTCAGTATGCTTAGCAGCGATCACAAAGACTGGGAACTACGTCCAATTTTATTGCCTAAATTGAGAATTCTTATCTAACTGTCGATCAAAAAGAAAATTTTGTATCCACAGTAATATTGTAAGCATAATTTGAAGGATTTTAAAGTAGTATATTTTTTGTAGCTGCTTATGTTTGTCTGACATCCTTCCTTTTTCATATAGTTTGCATAAAAGTGACTTTGCAGTTGAATCAAACTGCTGGTTGGCAGTTGAGGAAAAAGCAATAAATATAACAAATATTATATATACTAGTTCCTAATTTTAGGAAAGGAGACTTGTTGGATTGACAAACAGTGGTTGGACTTGTTGGTTCAAAAGTTATTTCCTTTATATAGAGTTCTGTGAAGGGTCAGGGACATGAATATATGTATTTAGAGAGAGAGAGTCACAAACCAGTTCTGTTATACGATGAGCCATGCACAAATGTATTGGAAGGTTGAAGGCCAAGTTCTGGGGGAAGATCTTGGTGACGTCTAGTCTGTCTTGCTGTGAAAACTGGGGATAAATTCAATATTAGAATGATTAGCTTAGGACATTGTTTGGTCAAGTTTTAACAGTCTCCAGGGATGGAAAGGTTACAGTCCCTCTGGACAAACTGTTCTAGTGCTTAACCACTCTCATAAAGACAATTCTTTCCTTATGTCTGGTTGGAATTTTTCATACTGCAGCACATGAGCGATTGCCTCTTTTTCTTTCATTTTGCATCTCACAGCAGGATTTGGCTTAATCTTCCCTGTAACCTTTAGATAGTGGAAGATAACAATTAGATCACTTTTTAGCCACCTTATCTTCAAGTTAAACAAGCTGAGTTCCTTCAGGCTCTCCTCGTATATCATGTATTGGAGCTCCCCAATGCTATTAGTGTCTGGACTCTTTTCTGTTTGTTGACATTTCTCTTGTACTGGTGACAGAAAAGAAGCAAAACTGGATGCCAGGTGTAAAGCCAGCAGCGCCAAGCAGAGGGGGATAAGCACATCCTTCAGTCTGTCTTCAGCAGGCATTATTGCTGCGAGGGTGCGCTGGTGCTTGTGTTCAGCTTGCTGTCTACCAGTGTTCCCAGGTCCTGTTCTGTAAAGCAGCCATCCAGTCAGTCAGTCCCCAGCCTGTAATCCTCTGTGGGCTCTCCTGTGATCCGTTGTGATCCTATGTATTTGACGCATTTTCCTTGAACTTCAAGAAGTTCCTGTAGAACCATAGCCTGCTTGCTGAGGTTTCTTTAATCTGGCCATATGAGGGAAGAAAATCACAGAGTTAGCCTACTTACCTTATTTGTAATGAATCTACAAGAGCGGTATTTCATAGCACCCGGGGTAGTGGTAGAGAGCTGGAAAAAATGATTGAACTGATAGAAGATAGTCATAGTGGATGATCTGTGGACATGGAAGCTGTTTGGGTTGTCTGTTTTGAATAAATTTCAGATTTTGAAGGGGGATTATATGTATTGGAAATTGTGTCGAATGCTAATGAGAGGGTGACTGAAATGAGTAGATGAGAATGAAATGAGCGGGAGGGACTGAGGTGTTGCTAGAAATGAAGAAGGTACTAGATGTTAGGGGCTACCTGAGACTGGAGGGACAGGTTCCGGAGCAGATGGTCAGAGGCTAGGATTCCTGAAATGGTAGTGGGGTGAGAAATGGGGGGTGGTAGCGTGGGTAGTCATTGGAGCTGGACTCACTGAGGAGAGGTGGCAAGATACAACAGGGGCTGAATTGATGCTGTAACCATAAAGTGAAGGAGGTAAGTTACTGGGGTGGTACTAGATAGTGCTTTTCAAACGAGCAGCCTATGGGTCAGTGCTTATTACAGAAAGGGCAGACGTGTAAGTGGCACAGGCTTGGTAAACCCTTGTGTTCTAGCTTGTCGGGGGGCTGATGGCCCACAGCCTTATGCTACCTTCACCCATACTTGACTTGCTGATGAGGATGGAGGAGTTTAAAGAAACCAGGTGCAGCTATTCCGTGCTCTGTCCATGCAGCCAACTGTAATTAATTGGAAACAAGTGTTGTACAACGTACATCAAGAAGAAAATATTTCCTGTGAGCTTTGCACAATATTTTCCTTAGAAGTATGACCGATTACAGGTCATCTTTCTGTAGGTGTAGGAAACAGTACAAATGATACAAACAATGTTTTTTACTGGGTTTTAAAACTTCTGATGCACTCTGTTTCAGGATGAGGTTATTGGTTTGGGGGACTTTTTTAGTGCTCTTAGTATCACTAGCAACCACTTATATGTAGGGTCCTATACAGTATCGTTTGTTCAAGTTAGTTCCGTGTCACTGCAGGTTTTCCTCTTATAAATAGGGATTTGAAGCATCTTCTTTTGTGCTTTCTCCAGAAGACTGCTGCTTGTCTGTTACACAAAGAATCTGCTTTAGAAGCTGAAATAAGTTGCGTGCTGCCTGAAATATACCCCTTCTCATAAATCCTTTTGTTCTTACTGTTTTATGCAGCCCAAAAATAACCAAAGCAGTTACTACACAATTTTGCATTATGCAGATGTTATCTGTATTTTGCTCTTGCAATTTATTGTATTTATTTTCTTGTTCACTGAATTCCAGATATGCTGGCATTTAAACCAAATAATTTTTTAAAATATTCTTATTTTTCACTATTATTCTTGAACAATATGAGTACACATTTGTTGAAGTTGCTAGTATACATTAATCATCTCGCCAGGAAATTTGTTGTACAAGTAGCACAATCCTGAACCTGTCAAAGACTTTCAAATATGTGATGGCTTCTGTGATGCACTGTATGATAATCTGTGTCTGAATGCTGAATATTTATTTAATCTCATATAATGATTCTTCTCTAAACTAAACAAATCATTATCTTTATTTAACAAGTTTTATCATTCCCATCTTAATTTTCGTTTGTGCTTTTCTGTATATAGTCTGTACATTTTTAGTATTACTAAGATTTTACTTTCAGTTACGAATAGTGAAGTATTAATGCAGCAATATTTTCTATCTGACCCACTGTTCTCTTCTTGATTTGAGTTGGTATGCTTGATTTCCCT
>VXAV01000012.1:3830-13949 GCA_013399715.1 Alectura lathami
AAAAAAAAAAATAAAGGAAAAATAAATTGACTAACACTCCATGTAAACATTTCTTCTAATTTGTGTCCTCTGGCACTGCTTTGTAAAATCAACGTTAGCTCTTACATAGATGCTGCGTTGCTTGAAGTATGGCTTCAGCTCTGGTCAGATGTCTGCTGCAGAGCAGTTGGCACGGCTTAGTTGTTACCAGAGGTAGTTCTCTTGTTTGTTACGTGCACATACATTAAGAAGTCGTTATGTTGAGCCCTTGTACCCCCCTTAGGCTGGAGCTTTCTGCCCAGCTCCAGCCACCCAGCAGAGCCCAGGCACACCTGCTCCTCATCCTCCTCTCACTGCCTCACATGGGCATCCAGACTCAGGGAAATACCAGTGAAGGCTGCCCAACAGAAGGGTGAGCCTCACAAAACCTGCTGTGCTGGCAGGCAGCCTCCAGTAGCAAATCGGCAACACCAGCACGTGGGTAAGGTGCACCTCGGCATCATGGCAATTTCTGTGCTGACTGGGGTTGCTGCAGCCTCAGCATCCAGGGGTCTGCATCAGTTTCACAACACAGACTTCGAGGCTCATGCAATTAATTAGTCAAGCTCCTGTACACAGACAGAGATCAAATCAACAGTGATTGCTTGGGGATTTTATGCTTCTTTTCTTCTGCTTCCTTAACTATTCTAAGCATGACTTTTGCTTTTTTTTTTTTTTTTTTTTAAAGAATTTCTGCTTCCCAGTAAGCAGAGATGAGGATTGTGTGGCAAATTCGCAGGAGAGAAAAGGACTCATTCAATAATAATAATAATAAAATAAAACCAAGTTCTGTTTCTCCAGCTACATGTTTTAATAAAATATTTGTTCTGAGCTGCAACCTTTCAACAAGGAGAAGGAAAAAAAAATCTTGCTTTTCAGAGACAGCAAAACACTTAAATGATGGCTGAGATAGAGTAATAAACTTATATTAAAGCAGTAAATCAGTTTGGACTCAAACTCCATCCCAGCTCTCTGTCCCTCCTTTCATAGTGGTTACACCACAACTGCACATGGAAATTGGCGGACAAAGCTAGCGTTAGACACACTCTCTGAAGGCTTTGGAGGCCAAAAATCCAAGCATCACCCAGCTTCCTTCACACTGAATATCCTATTCTGGCTTGTTTGGAAGCTCATTAGAACTACTAGGATCTGACTAATTTCCACGGGCTTTGAGCCAGGCCCAGGCTCCCCCGGCCAGGCTGTGGCACACAACTTGGCGTCCAGCGCAAGCTTCCAGCGAGAAGCAGCAGCAAGGCTTTGCATCTAAACCCACGCAGATTTCTGCAGCACACAGTGTGAATTGCTCCCACAGGAAGATGCTGCTTCCAAGTTGTGCTATCAAGAAATATTCTCCGCCTTTGGTATAATTGTTCAGTAATATGCATCTTGTGTGTGGAACAAAACAGAAATGCTGACAAGCCAGCTTTTATTGCTGCTGACACCAACTTTCAGAGCATCGCTGTGCACGTTGTGCTGACACAACCCTTCTCCTTGATAACAGCTGTGATTGCTGCTGCTTTGGCGGGGGGACGGGGGTGTTTCTTTTCTCCCTTTCTTTGCCTCCTGTGTAGGGCTCCAAAGCACCGGCTGCGCCGACAGGGCTGAAGCATCCACCAACGCCTAGTTATGCTACAGATGTGAGCCTGTGAAAGGGAAACCAGAGCCGTTCAAGCTTCATTCTCCATTTTTCTTTCAGATGATTTAATAATCCTATTCTCAGCAGTATTTGGATAAGATGGCCAGCCATCAACAGTGCTCTAGTTAAAGCTGAATAAGGCATTATGCCTGTTCTTCTAAACTGGTAAGCACTCTGGACAGGCAAAATTCCCACAAGGAGTAAGATATTGGGCGCCATTTACTTGAAGGTTAGTGCGCACATCCACAGAAGGCAAATGCAGCTACAGGGTAAAGCATCAGCTTCTTGGGCTCAGCGTTTTGGGGCACAGTTAGGGTATAAGTATTTCAAAAGATACTCAAGGAGCCTCTTGGCTTCTTATTCAGCACCAATAACTAAGAGCTCAGGTCTCCCCTTCATCAACAAAGTGCTTAAGGACATGCTTAAAAGTGTTTTACTGATGTGCGGCCTCAGTAATTTCTCTGCAAGGATCTGAATGCCCATAGCTCCCCCTTGAAAGGGAGGCATTTGGATCCTGGAGGAACTGATGTGCTTGGCAAAGTCTTTCCTAACAGTTAACGCATGAGAAACCTCATTGCTTAATTTGGATACCCCACAGCAATTACTGCCAAGTCGTGCCTGGGTCAATGCAGCAGGCATATTTGAAATTCCAGACTTTCCTGAGCTATGAATGCTCATTTTATTGTTCCTACAGTTGTTTCACTACACTGCAAGGTTAATCTTCTGACTTTTTATCCACCCTGTTAATTACAAAAGTGTTTCATGCTCATAGATTTTGTCAATGGAAAAAGCCTGTTTCTCAGCGTGACCCCATTTGGGTGTGCAGGCTCCAAGCGCAGCAGTTTAGTTGTTTACTCTGAGCAAGAGCTAGAAGTTCCTGAAAGAGCATTAAAACAAAACAAACAAACAAGAAGGCATGGTAACACTGTTGCATAATACAAATTACAGCAGAAAACAAACAAACAAAAAAAAAAACAGTATCTGTGCTGTAAGGTGCTGCATACTAGGGTGCTAAACCTGAGACAGCCATGTTTTCCCACTTGTTGAAACAAAAGTTGCATGTCAGCATACATCTGCACCTGCCCTGAAGTGCCTTTTTATTTTTTCCTCCTGTTCGCATCATAGAGATGATTATACACTGAATAACTTCATACCTGCCCAGTGCAGTCCCCCTTGTTGCAGACAGGAATCAACACTCCACATTGCTTTACTGAATCGAACACAGACAGAAAACCCAGGCAGACAACTGAAATACTGCGGTGCCAGGCAAGCCAGGGCTTCACTGTAAAGCCAGCTACCAAGCCTTGCCTTCTCCTGACCCTTCATTATAACAACCACAGAAAGTGAAGCAATCCACAGCTCTCCAGCACACTGACTTCATTGCCTAAATATATAAATTTTGATAGAAAAATGAATCATCCTAAACTTAAGCAAAATGAAAATGTGAAATAAACCATCCCCAAAAGCTTTATTTAGAATTGTCCACAGCCTTCTTCAAAAAAAATATTTCCCTTTCCAGGACCAAACGAATGATGTGGAGTCCCATGCCTTCTGTAAAAAGCTGTTTAAGGTGGCCTGATTATATCATCTTGTCCTTTGCTGACTTTTCTCTAACATTTCCTCTAGAACATAGGGTGACAAAAATAACTGGAGAAGGGCCAGCAAAATGCAAGATGCAAACATAGCTGGCCTCTGTCAGCTGTACAGCTTTTTGTGCTTCTGCCAGGTTTGAAGGCCTCACCTCTCTCCACCTCAAAAAACAAGGAACATGACTGGCAAAAAAAAAAAAAACAAAAAAAAACCAAGTTTTTTAAACCTACAGGCTGATTAGCAGTGAGATTGCTGTAACCAGATGTTGGCACATTAGGATGATTTTACAAAAGAAGCCTGTCCATTATGCAAGCTGTTGTAAACATCTCTGCCTCAAAAAAACTCCAAAAAATAGGCCAAAAATCTGCTGTACTTCATGGAGTAGCTAGCTGCAGAAAAACATTTCAGACTGCCTTAGCTATGTATTGCCTCAATCCTAAATGAACAGTGAGATTAGGCAGAGTACAGCATTCATATTGCACTAAAGCAGAAAAATCACTTTTCCAGTAACATGGTCCTGACATGCAAAATGGCAGCCAGAGAACAGATGTTACTAAGCTGGAATAGAATAGAACACCCCAAGGTGGAAGGGACCCACAAGGGTCATTGAGTCCAACCCCTGGCCCCACACAGCACAACCCAAACCCAAACCCTGTGTCTGAGAGCGGTGGCCAAATGCTCCTTGAACTCTGACAGCTCAGGGCCGTGCCCACTGCCCTGGGGAGCCTGTGCCATGCCCACCACCCTCTGGGGCAGAACCTTCTCCTAACCCCCAGCCTGACCCTCCCCTGACTCAGCTCCATGCCATTCCCTCGGGTCCTGTCGCTGTCCCCAGAGAGCAGAGCTCAGCGCCTGCCCCTCCGCTCCCCTGGGAGGGAGCTGTAGGCCACCATGAGGCCTCCCCTCAGCCTCCTCTGCTCTGGGCTGAGCAAACCAAGGGACCTCAGCCGCTCCCCACACATCTTGCCCCCTAGACTCTTCCCTATCTTCACAGTCCTCCTTTGGACACTCTCTAATAGCTTTATATCCTCACTCACAAAGACCTGCCTGTTACTACTAAATCATTATCTCCAATTATTTTCAGTTTTGCCTGGAGGCAGCGTACTGTATTGGAGCCAGAGGACACAGCCCGCACCGAGGCGGTGCCGTGTGGCTGGGTGGCGGGCAGGATGGATGGCATAGGGTGTCATACCACAGGTACCCTCCCTGAAGGGCTCTGCAGAAGACTGAGGAAAATATTTCATTTCTTTTAATTCCCTCAGCAGAGGTCTTAGAAAGCTTTCTCTGGACAAAGTGCTGAGGTAGAAAAGCAAATTTTTCGTGTACCAAAGCAGCGGCAGCACCAAAGTCTTTTTGCACAGGCAGCATAGGGCATCCTCACAGAGGGAGCCACACATCACCTCTGAGAGCTCCTCCTGCTCACCCCTTTGGGAACATTTTTTTCACTTCCCAAGACTTTTTTCTACTCAAGCCATCCTCAGATCGCTTCTGCTCAGTCTTTCCATGGGCCCATTTCTAGAACTCTCTACTGGCAACCATACTTACTTCAGTCCCTCTTCAACCTTTCTGGCTTGCCACCTTCTTCACCGTATTCCTTTGTGTCATTTAGTCCCTTGGCTACTGTCCTGGTTTCAGCAGGGACAGAGCTGATTTTCTTCATAGCGTGTGCTATGGAATTATGGTTTGGCTTAAAGGGAAAAACAGCGTTGATAACACAGCGATGTTTTAGTTGTCCTTACCTCTGTACACTGCTGCTCAGTAACATCTCCATTTTTCAGTTTCTCCTACTGTCCTACCAATGAGGGGACTGGGGCNATCTAAACTGGCCAAAGAGATATTCCATACCAGAATCACAGAAACGCTTGGGTTGGATGACCTCAAAGATCATCTAGTTCCAACCCCCCTGCCGTGGACAGGGCTGCCAGCCACTAGCTCACTGGATCAAACTGCCCAGGAACCCATCCAGCCTGGCCTTGAACACAGCCAGGGATGGGGCAGCCACAGCTTCTCTGGGCAGCCTGTGCCANCCCCTCTTTCAGTTTTAGCCCATTCCCCCTTGTCCTACCATTATCCACCCGTGTAAAAAGTCAGTCCCCCTCCTGCCTGTAAGCTCCTTTCAAGTATTGGAAGGCCGCAATGAGGTCTCCCCGGAGCCTGCTCTTTTCCAAGCTGAACAGTCCCAACTCCCTCAACCTTTCCTCATAGGAGAGGTGCTCCAGCCCTCTGATCATTTTGGTGGCCCTCCTCTGGACCCGCTCCAACAGCTCCACATCCCCTCTGTCCTGGGGGCCCCAGGCCTGGACACAGTACTCCAGGTGAGGCCTTCCAAGGGCAGAGTAGAGGGGGACGATCACCTCCCTCTCCCTGCTGGCCACCCCTCTCTTGATGCAGCCCAGGATACCATTGGTCTTCCAATTATTGCTAGAAATTCCTGTTCTACTTGCACACATTTCCCTGAACCAGGATGTGCACAGGTAAGTCCTAGCCAGTTAACAAAGAAGTCAGTGATCCTGCTTGAAGAAAAATGAAGCTTTCCTCCCATGCACATATCTTTTGATATCTCAGTCCAAACTGAGACATTAAAAAAACGCCTAAGGCAGGTGACCTTGCCTGTTTGAAGAAGGGGAATAAAGCCAGCCTAACGCTGCCTTAGGCAAGGCTAGCAACATCACGTAGATCAAAAGAAGGTCACAATTAGCTGTAACAATGCTGCTGAGAAGTCCAAAGCAGCCTTTTTTTTCAAAAAGAAAAGTTCACCCACAGCAATGGAGGGATCACTGTAAAATTGGATGCACCTAAAATCCAAATATACTTTTCAAAATGCCCACATTGTACTATAGGTGATGATTACAGAACCAACCAACTTTCCTCTCATTTTAGATTGAAATGAGAAATAGAAATTGTATTTTTGTTAAAATAATCAAAATAAGCCTTGCTTTTAAAATCAAGTGACAGACTGCAATCTGAAGTGGGAACTTAAACATTCCTCCGCAGACAATTAGCCTACTTGCTGCAAGCAATGCATTTGAGATATCCTCAGATATTTTTCAAGCCTGAAAACATACTCAAAGAACTCAAATACAGGTATACATATTTTCAAGCCTTAACCAATATATTTCATTTCCCATGTCAGCATTTCCACAAATCTGTTCTATTGCACATATTCAAACCATTAGATTTGCCCTTCAAAGACTTTAAATCTACTCAGTCCAAGTCTCTGAGCTGGACCACTTTATTTTACTGCCGAGAATCTAGAGTTTCTTTTCTATCTGCCAGTAATTACTCGGTTCCGGTACACAAAGATGTAAATCCTTGCTGTTCCCCATTCAGATTTGTCTTTCAAAATTCTTTGTGGACTTCAGTGGAAAACTTTCCATTCAGTTTGTCTCTGGAGTTTCCTGGACTGGCAGTTCAAACATCAACTTCAATTTGTCTTTAATACCCCTCACTTTTAATCCCTTTCCTCCCCCACTTGGAAGAGCTCAGCAGTTCATAGAAAAATCTTACCAGATATTTTCCATTCATTTTCTTTTGCCCTCAGAGTTTCAGCTGCGCTCCCTCCCTACCATGAGGCATGCACAGCGTGCAGTGAGCTCCTACAGCACCGAGCCAGAGAGCAGCAAAGCCCCACTGAGCAGCATTTAGGCTAACATGCATACAGCTCTGCAGGAAAGACGAACATTGGGTAAAGTACAGGTTAGAACATGCAGTCAGAATAAAGCCTGCCACTGGAAGGACCAGAAAAGAGATCTGCATTAGCAATAGAGATCATCTCCCCTCAAGTTCAGATACTTGGTGAGACTTTCAGAGAGCGTGCAAACTTCAGCAAGAACCATCGCAAAAGAAGGCTGATGTTCAACAAGCAAAGCAAGTGTTGAGCACCTCCAGAAGAGCCCTTTTCTGGGGCCAGAGGGGGCACTACGATGGGGATGAGAAGGACAGGGTCCCTACAAGTCAGCTCGACAGGCTTCTGGACACAAATGCAGCTGAGCACTTCTGTGAGCATTCAGTGAGGGCTGTTCAGCAAGGAGGAGACGGGCCTGGTCACTCCCGTTTTGCAGACCTATGCCCCATGATTCACACCTGCTCTGAGTGGCAATGGAGACAACCAGTTGTGTCATGTCTAATTTCAAAGGCTGCACGCTACGCACAATTATCCCAAGGCGATAAAAAGTTATCTATTTCAATTTAGATTTGATCTGCTCTTTGATGCAATCTGCACATGAAGCATATTGGCGCATTTCATCAGTTGCGCATATTGAAACTGCAAGATCTTGATTAGAAGCTCCATGAATGTCAAAGCCGTGACTGTGGTCAGTGCTAAGGAGAAATAAATAGAAGAAAAAAAGAAATCTATCACTGTGCATGTTTCACCTGTACTTTGTGGACTAAGCATTAGACTATGGCATCTCAACATCCTCACTAAAACTGTTTGCAAGCAGGGAAAGTTGCACAAGGCTCAGTTATTCACAGAGTTCATAGTTACACAGAGTCACCTATTTTAGGTCAAGGAGCAGAATAGGAATTTCACAGATCCTGAAATTACTTGTCAACATTAAACTAACTCTGGCCCACCAGTGCTAAGCTATTTTAGTGGCATTTTTTCAGAACACCCAAGCCAGTGAATGCTTTGGGGTGGAAAGAAACAACTGAAGATGAAGCAAAGCCCAGAAGTCTGTGGTGGGTGATGGTGCTTGGTTTATTCCTGTTGACCTAAATAATGCAGCAGGGGTGGCCTGGACCCTACCATAGTCTGAGAGCATGCCCAGGGTCTCAGCAAGGGGGTGATCTCTGCACTGCAACAGATCTCTGTGCCCCAGGTAGCTGGGCATGACAAACCCAGGCTGCCCTGTATGTACACACTTAAACCCACCACTGGCAGGGAGCTGCACGCCCACGTGGATCAACCGGGTGGGAGGGTGGCATCACCCCAGAGGCACAAGGAGCCTTCAGTAGCCTTTATGATAACCCCGTGTTAGGTCTCGTAGCAAGCATGTCCTTTGCCCTTCCACAGTAGTATAACCGAGCAGTACAGTCTCTCTATTGCAGTGAAAGGCTGGAACCTAATGAAACAAGCTAGGATGTGATGATGCGATTTTGGGCAACATGCTTCACTGTAAAGACATGTTCTTTGTTTACCGAATCCCCTCTGGTGAGGGAGCATCATCATCTTTCACAAAAGAGAAAATAAAGTGCAGAGGCTCTGACCAATGCCAGGACTGCAGCCCCTCTTTCTGCAGTATTATTTCAACACCTCAAGAACAGGACGGAGACAGCAACAACAACAAAAAATCCTATTAACTGCAGCAGGAACAAAATTTCTTCTTCCTCTGGAGGGAGTAAGTGTTGCAAAAGTAAGGCTTATGCAACACAGCCTCACTCTACTCTCCCTTTTGGAGAGTTCAGTAAGATGTAATTAGCCGTCATATTGCACTATTTAAAATAAGCAAGCCCTCAGCTTCCCTTCCGAAACACACCGTAGCCACAGACTGCAATGGTTAGTTTAACCTTGCTCATTACACAAAGTGATTGCCACAAAAGCCTATTTCCATGTAATTCATGCTAACATCCACAGAACCAAAGCAAAACAAGGGAACAAAAGCCTAACTGTAGCTAAGTGGGCCTTGGATAGAGCCCAGAGCTAACAGAAGCAAAGTTTCACACAAGAACAAAAGAAGCTTCAGCATTCTGTTTAACAGAAGTGCTTTTTTCAAGAGAACCACTGTACAGGATGGTTTACAAGTTTGAAGAAAGCATGAACTCAAGCAAAAGTGTTTGTTCAGGTTTTAAGTTAATGCGGTTAACCTATTTTAAGCTTTAAATGAATGCTGTTACACATTCCTATACTTTTTGCATGTGAATGCAACATGTTACAGGTGTCCCACACCTGCTTGCCTTTTGCAGACAGACAGTTGCACATGTTTTTGCACATGTTTATCCCAACTATAGCACAGAGCAAATTCAAATCTAGAATCCACCCATTTCAGGGGCAGTTACAACTGCAGTGCACATAATGTGTTTTTCTTCCACTCTTTCATTCAGACCTATTTTTTTTTCTCTGAATTTAGAATAGAGGTCTTCAAAGTACAATAGCTTGTCATAGACCTTTCAATTCTCATGCAGTGAATTAGAATCCCTGAGAGTCAAATTTACTGCATAAAAGAAATCCTGGACTTCTGTATAAGCATCAAGGACAATTGTTGCTCTTCCACTGCATTATCAAGAAAGCGCTTGCACTGAAAAGGAACAGGATATTATTTTCCCCCTTTGTATGACAAGTAAGCCACATCTCTTTCTCTCTTTCCCCTTCACCTCTCCTTTCCCTCACTAGCAGCTCCTTGAAACTTTTAATGCAATGTTTTTCTAGTATTTCACTTGTAAAACCCAAGGCCAGGCTGCAGCCTTCAAACAAGAAACAGCTCTGCCCAAGGACTCCCAAGCACACTTTCTTCCCACAGTCGCTCCCTACACTATCAAAACTGGATGCTAGGCAATTACCTAGAGGGACTATGTAACCAAAAATGTAGCTTAAAAATATAATCATGCTTCACCTGTGTTAAGTTTGAGTATTGTAATTTTGACCCTCTAAATTCTGATGTTTAGCAATAAGGAAACAGGATAACAAGTAAGAATTATCCTCTTCTTCCTCATTCAAAAGTCAGTCAATCCATGGAGCATGTTGAGCTTAGCATGCAAGAACTGTCCTGAGCAGTGCCAAGAAACACAGAACCTTTTGAGTTGGACCTTTAAAGGCCATCTAGTCCAACTCCCCTGCAGTGAACAGGGACACCTGCAGCTGGATCAGGTTGCTCAGAACCCTGTCCAGCCTGACCTTGAAGGTCTCCAGGAACGGGGCACCCACCACCTCTCTGCAT
>VXAV01000012.1:27823-41440 GCA_013399715.1 Alectura lathami
AAAAAAAAAAAAAAAAGGCATAAAACTCAAGTGACTGCCTACAGTCCTGCCTGTGGCCTTCCTGGCCGAAGATGAGAGCATGCAGCTAGTATTTCAGATTGCTCGATGGAAGTGACCTCTCCAGCTACCGCACCATACTAACTTCCTGAGCAAGCCAAGTGAAAGCCTGCCAAGCATTAAAGGGAGAAGAAAGGGATGTAAGCAGCCTGGGCACTTCCTTTCTGGAGATATTTTTGACCAGTGCTGCAAATCTATGGGCCTTATCTGAACAACTGACATGTCAGACGGGGTTCAGCAACGTCCCAGTTTTAGCTTGTGCACTAAAAACAAACCAAGGGAAGGGCTGATAGCAGGCCCACATAGGATGTGCGCTAGGAGCTTACACAAAATAACCAGAGAGCCTGTACTTGTAATGAGATGAAAAAGCAACAGTGTCTGCTTCCTTGCCTATACTGCCCCACGTCTCCAGCTAGAAATACCCTCCTCTCTCCTCTAAGTTGCAGCAGCCAACACTTGCCTGCTCATTGCTCAAGCCGCACTGAAGTCAGTGCAGAAGAGAATCAAGACCAATTCTGTCATCAGCACTAGCCATTCAGCAGAGGTCAAAATCCAAATTTAAGCAGCACAGCAACATACATCCTCTTCATTATATAAAATCTGTCCCAGTGCTGCTCATTCCAGTGTCAAGAAACTGCGTGAGAGCCCAGCAACACGACACCTCCACCAACACAACGCTAAGGTCAACAGATGCTAAAATGGGAACGGCACATGAAGTTGAAAGTTAAATTAGGTTCAGACTTTAATTTCTAAAATCAATAAAATCCTCCATTTTGAAATTATAAATTTGAAACTCAAGACTGAGTGATGTTCAGTTTTATATCACATGCCTTCAGATTCTTCAGAAAGGTAGAGAGTTAGTGTAAGTTCAGCAACATTTACTGCAACTTAATTTCTCAGACTGGATTTGAAAGTATATCACTGGTTTTCCAAAATGCAAATATTTTGTTTTTACTAATTTCAAAGTGACTGGAAGCTGAAAATGAGAGCTGAAACAAAACGTAGTAGGAAGAAAACATAATATATATAGCCTACAAGAATTACTGAATTAATGGTACATCAGTTACTACTTTTTTGTACTGCTCAAAGAAACTTCCACCAGCTGACAGTTCTCTCCTAGGAGCAGAAAACTGGTTCCAGCAAATCAAAGCAAACATGTTAGCAGCAAAAGGCAAAATGTTGCAAACTGCAACTAAATCAGAGAGCTGATGTATTGCCTACAATGAAATCTACACGATTTATACCTTCAGATGTTCTTTACAGTAAGCTACTGGAATTCAATGCAAACTATTTCTCAAGATATGAGGTATGCCACAGCCCTGATTTAGTTCATGATGCAATTTTTAGCATGTTTCCGCTCACATACTTCACACAACAGAACAGATTTGCTGCAGCCATGAAATATCTTTAGAAAGTTAAAAATTACTTATTTTTACAGCAAAAATGCTGTTGAACTACACAAGTTTTAGTAAGAGCTACTGAATCCCTAAGAATAAAGACACTTCACCAGCATCTGAAGAAGACAGCAGTCTACAGATGCTGTTTGGAGCAATCGCTTTTTCTATGGCTTTCATGGAGAAGAAAGCATTTCTGTGTATTGTACAGTAACTGTCTTGTATCTCAACGCACCTCACTAGTATAGTCTGGCACCGGTTTAGAAAGCTTCCTTCTGCCAGAGAAGCATTGACAATGACACGGCAAAGCACAGACGCCCATCTTCAAGCCATCAGACAGCAAGAGCCAAGTCGCAGGGACTTACAGCCCTGGGTACTTCTCCTCTCAACATTTTAAATCTATTTTAACTGAGATGAATGGGTACACCTAAGCACTGAAGTCGAGAGAAGACACTAACACTTCTGGATCAAGGCACGCTCCTGAAGGTGAGTATCCAGACAGGAACATGTGAGCTTCAGTCCCACTGCACAAGCATCCTCACGAATATCAGACAGTCAGCAAGAGAAAAAGCACGTATAACCACAGTAACAAGAGGCACACAGGCTTAGATCTGGGTCCAGCTGACACTACTGAAAGCAAGATGCTTTCCATGCCTATTTTTTGGTTACAGGACAGCTCTTTGCATGTCCTAAAGAGAAAAAATTGCTTCTCCCTCCCCTCCAATACACTTCTGCTTGCTGTATCAGGGCTGAACCAGTCTTGAACCAGCCTTACTGACAAAAGATACAAATTGTTCTGAGGTAACATTGCCCTCACAAGCAACAACTGCAAAATGCCAAAGGCTAAAATGTGTTCGGTTCCACATTTTAATTATTAAAATTCCATACTGAAATATTTACATTCTCCTTTTTGTAAGGCTACCAATTTTTTCCATTTAACTAAGACGCGGAAAACCTGTAAACCTTCCTGTTAAGGAGAAGAAATGCTTGGGCCAGAAAACCTGCACATAATTTTCAGTACGAGTTCACAGATCCTTTACAATAAGATTCTCAACTCTGCACACTGATATGGAAGGAAAGAAGCATAATAGGAAAAAACAAACCTTAACTAGGCTGGCATCTGCTGTTGGTTCCTCCCATAAACAAAATACCCAGCTTTCCAAGACGGCACCAGCTATGTTCATACAATACATCTTTGTGACAAAAACGAACAAAAGACTAACAAAGCTTCTCTACAGATTTCCTCATATTAGACATGAAATCCCTATAGGCAGATAGTCACTATGGTGCAGACCTAAGGGGAAAAAAAGAGGGGAGATCAGGCTTCTTGTTTACAGGTTTCCAATATGCTGCACTTGATCCATCTTGAAATCAAAACCCTTCGGCTTCCTGTCCTTAGGCTGTCAGGTGGCAGAGGACAAACACAGAGTTTGCAACTGTACAAGGCAGAACACATGGGAACTCTGATCTAGAGAAATGCATCCACGTGGATTAGATGACAGGAGGGACAAGACAGGTTCAAAAGCAATATTAAATCCTGAGACTTATTCAAGGAAACAAAGGCTTATTCGGGGAATTAAATGCCAGATTATCTTTAAACACTGTCATCACTTGACAAAAAACATAACATTGCATGAACCTATGAAAAATACGTCATTTTGACATTCCCTGGTGAAATCCTGATGCTTTTGAGAACTTCTTGAACAGATTTTATCCAGACAGGTATGCTTGGCTACTTGCATAATGAGAAAATGACATTTAAGGTAGGACTCAACTCTCGATAAGCCACCTAAACCATATAAAGACATTTAAACTTCTCCTACAGTCAACAAAGCCTAGAGAAAGATTCCATTTATCCTACAGCAGACACCTGGGGTATAATTCATTCACCTAGCATGTGCTACCGCTTCAGACATCCTGGGAAGCCCCACCTCACTCCCAGTTGCTTCTGACCATGCAGGTCCCAGGCCGTATCTGTCAGCATTGTGCTCCAGAGATCCCAGCTGCCACCAGGCGTAAGTAGGTGACCTAAGCCCCTTGAAGGGTGGTCAGCCCAATTGCTCTCTAGGCCCTGCTGGCTATACTGACTGAGACTTCATCAGCTATGAAGAGAGCACAGGAAATTGATGCAGGAGTAGAAAACTTCACTTTTGCATCAGCCAGTGGCATGCATGCAATATGAGTGGAATGCTCCTCTTATTCTTTTGTCAACTGACAGCAAACTATTACCTATACAGTAGTCTACTCATTAGTGAGGTTTGTTTGTTTGTTTGTTTGTTTGTTTTGCATTATCTAACAAATTGCCATCAATTTTGGCCTTTGTAGATACTTCTTTAGGATCCAGTCATCTGAAGAAGCAGCCACACGTACTTCCTTGCCCAGATGCATTATTCACCATGGTTAGAACTGAATCTCTTGGCCAAAGTCTTCTCCACAGCCTGCCTGCATCAATTTCTTTCATCAACTTTTCTTCAGTGTGGTGCACAAAACCTATTCACATGGACTGGGTTAGTTTTCCTGCTCAGTCAGTGACCAGTCTGGCTCTGCCATATATGCTGCTTTTACTGAATATGCAGGGTGGTGGCGAAGTCACTTGAGTACCCAGGGTAGTCCCAAGCTTTAGGTACTTATTGATGCATCTTCCTAAAATAAGTACCAAGTTCCCTGCAGAGACAGAGATGCCTTTAAAGACCTCCAGAGGGAGATGCTGTTTAATTTTTAGCATCTAAATCTTACACGTACTGTACCTTTGAAGAGCATCCATCTTATGTGTTGCTACTGGCCACACCAGCATCTTGCTGCAGCCTGCATGTTCTACTTTGATCCAGGTCAAGGAAAACTAATACACAGAAGAAGAAACAGGACCTACAATAGATTTCAACGTCCATGGCAGTTTCCTTACTTTCTTTAGACTGCAATTTTACTCACCTCCTCTCTTACCCCTAATTCTACCGCTTGCCATCATGTATTACTCTTCCTTCACCTGCTTACTGTTTGAACACAGTGTAAAAATGCTATTTTCTATTTGCCTAAAATTTCCTGTCACCACAGGTATCTGGAAAGCTTACCCAATGCCCCAAACCATTTGCCCCATCCTCCTAGCAAACTGCTGAAACTGAAAAAGTAGCATCTCGTCTGTATTGTGCTACTATCAGCACTGCAGGAAACCTGAAGAAAAAAAAAAAAAATACATGGGCTGTTATTAAAACAGAGTTCTTTGCATTATTCTTTGGTTCTTCATCTCCTGGGATTTGTTTCCAAGAGAGGATCATTAACCTCCTGGCTGTTAACCCAGAAGCCCCTCCGACTGCATTCTGTCCACAGAAACCAGATCTTCACCAAGGCCAGATTTAAACAGAATAACTACTGACTTTTCAACAGAGGAGAAAGTGTTGTCTCATAACTGTAAGGTTTACAAGCACACATGGTTGTTCTTTCCCATATATTTAACAAGCATGTGAATGATTCCACTGATGGAGCTATAACCCATTTCTCACAGCTCAAAGTCTAGGGATGGTGTGCAAGGAAACTACCGAGCACTTCTACAGCTACACTCACTGCACACAATCCACCCAGTAGTAGGAATATTTAGGACAGTCACTAGGTTTCCATGAAGAGAGAGCTGAGATCTTGTCTGATTTCGCTCCAAGTCTACTGAAAACAGAGGAGAGTTTGCCAAGGCAATTCTGGCAAATATTTCCAGCAGTATTCTGGCCTGTCAAATTGCCTTTGGATTTTGCTGTATTTAGTTGTTCAGTAAGCTCGGAGAAGTAGAAACATTTGTTGCTGTAGAGAATCTGGCTAACTTTGAAGACCTGGAACAATACTTAGAAGATGAATCAGAGACAGTTTGACTTAGGAATGTGATCTGTTAACCTCAGCTCATAGTTGTGTTGCATCTTGACGCATTAGAAGTAATCTATAGCTCAGCTACTTGAGTTGTGAGACCAGACAACTCTATGAACTCTCAAATGACACTTCTAATATGCTATTAAAAGTGTATTTAATATGCTTGGCTATGCTATAGCCAAGTTCTTATGCCTTTCAAAAATACCATCCAACATTGGCAAGCCATAAAATGACCTTGAAGATCCTCTTTAGGAATCGAAAAGCAACTGCATTTTATAGGCCAGCATCCATTGCTGACTGCATGGGCACATACCCTGAAGCCTGACTTTTCAGAAGGCATTAAACATTCAGTCTTTCGAAAAAATAAAGTCACACCCCTTCAGGAGACCTCTAGTTAAAGGCCGTTCTCTCGAAAACATTGTTCCCCACCCTCACTCCCCACAGCGCTGGTCAGTGCTCTACTTCCACCCATCACTCAGGCATGCAAGAATGCTTTTGATCAGATGTTTCAGAGGTACAGTGGTGACATATTTTGCCTGACAGAGTAATGCTCAACTGCTCAACTCAAAACCCTTAGCGAAAAATCAAAGTATTTCAAAAGCATTATCAGCAGTGCCGATTTTCAAGTATTTGGCACTGTTTTGCCCATGTTTGTCTATTCCACATTTTCAGCTTTCCTTTCCTTCCCTCCTTCTGCCTTCTTTGTTGAAGACGACATTCCTTTTTCACGTCCCCCCCCTATTTCTCCAACTCCTAACACTGCACACTACCTTGCAATATGCCAGAGATCTTGCCTTGCCTTTTCCAACGTGGAAGCTACCTACTAGGTCATAGCCACGGGCCAGCTATCCTCCAAGCATGTTGGAGAAAAGTACAAAATAGCACCCAGGGTTACACAATGTCATTTCACCCTTCTAAATCCTCACTGTTATAGGTAAAGTCATCCTTGAAGCCAGAGCTTTCATTTAGCTCTCTCTAGTGCCTTTCACAAACATCTTCTAACAACTCTTCAACTTATTATCTAGAAGGCACCTAACATGGCATTTTTTACAAACAGAAAAAATAAAGTACAAGTGTATCCTAAATTTCTGATTCCTAAATGTATGCGTATTTTGATTGCATTGAAGATGAATGTTACCAGCTTCCTAAGAGAAGCATGTAGGCTGCTACATGATCTCTTCCCATCTTCACTGTACCTTTCCAGCATTAGTTCACCTGCAAGCTAACAAGAATGCCTCTGGTATCCTCTAGATAAACCAGCTATTGAACAAACAACACCTCCCAGCACCGCCCCCCCTCCAAAAAAAAAAAAAAAAAAAACCACGAAAAACACCAAACAAGTGATCATAAAACAAACAAACAAAAAAAAGCAACAATGT
The DNA here is from genome assembly GCA_013399715.1 of Alectura lathami. NCBI lineage: Eukaryota > Metazoa > Chordata > Aves > Galliformes > Megapodiidae > Alectura > Alectura lathami. Next base: position 34,503 of record VXAV01000012.1, read on the forward strand.
CTACATCTCTCCTCCCCTGGGAAACATACCACACAACGATGACTCTCCTCTGACAGTTATAGTTTTAAATCTGTTGAGCAATTTTTAATCCCACTGATACACGGTTTCTACACTTTCTGCTATTCCATTTATTTCCATCAGGATGTTTGGGTTGCCAAATCAAATATCTCAAAATACAACACAAAGGCTACTAAGGAGACTGTAATGAGACTTCAAATCTGCCTGATTCCAAAAGAAATAAAATAAAAAGGCAACATAGAGATGAGTTCCATTTCCCAGTATTTCACGCTGATTTACCACACTTACCTGCTTTGATCCAAGAACTATTTCAGTACTTTTGCCCCAAATATATGCCAGGCTGACAGCCTGTAAAGCAGTCACACTCTGCTTACCGGTTAGGCACTGTCACAAACTGGTTTTGATCTGTCATCTGGAGTACTCAATTTTAGATTAGCACTCCATAGAGTTTATCTTATTACTCTCCTCTAACTCCTTGATACAAAATATTTGCATCTTCTAATTTATGTCATATCTTAATAGCTGTTGTTAAGCACACTCCTAGCTTGCTAACATGGAAAGAATCAATGCTAATCATCAATGTTAATCAGGCTAAAATGTGGCTTTTTAAGCACATACCTGACAAATCCATCAAGTATTTTTGTCTTAATGCACTGCTCTATGACTTCTACCTGGCAATGGAGCGCCACGATTTAAAGCCACTTTTGTTTCTAATTAAACCTTACCTTCCCTAACTGTCCAGCTGTCCCCTCTCCACCCAAATCAGTTTCTTACTAACTTTATACATTGCTTCATTATCTGCTAATTTATATTCATGGAATAAAAGCTGACAGCTATCTATTTAGGGATTTCTGGTTGCAGGAGGAAGGGAAAGACTATTTTTAATAGCAGTTTCTACTTCTGTTCTCAGCCATTTTATCTTTGATACTTCCCTCAATTGTGGATTCTTCAGCAACCAGGAAGATTTTTGTAACCTATTCCAATGTGCTCCACTTTTTCCTGTTCATATTTCATCTTTCATCTTTCACCTTGTGTGGTTCAAAAGTTTTCTGTCTTTTCAGTATCCTTCTTTAAGAGCAAAAGATTGCATTCATCTGACCACATATGGACTTCTAAGCCAAGATGCCCACATTTGAGCTAGTTATCCTACAGCGACTTTAAAGAGAAAGGAGAAGAATAAGCATGGCAGCCAGGGACAATTCACCCCATTCCTAGATATCTATCTAAAGTTAATCATACAAATTGCCACATAAAAGGGCCTCTCCTTCTTCATTAAGGTAAGCCTAAAGCGGTCCAGCTCAGTCATAGCCAAATACACCACAGCCGTAGAAAGCTCAGCAGTATGAACACTTTCCACAAGCGTGTTCATGAAAGCCAGCAGCAAAATCAGATCCTCACAGAATATTCAAAGGTTTTGATAACACCAGAAACACACTGTGAGACAGAAAAATGGCATTTCCAGCATTTTTCACGTTAAGTCAACACTACATTTATGTTCAGAATGTTAACTCCCACTTGTTTCTTTGTAAAGAAGCTTAATTGCTCTGAAAATAAGAAAGCTACCAGTTTTGAGGTACTTCACCAATCCACTGACACCTGTATTTACACAGCCTGCCAATGGCTGCTATGCAGTTTCCAAGGCTGCTGCTGGCTGTACGCTTGCAGCGTCACAGCCCCGGGCCGAGCATAACAAGGCCTGCAGAACACGTACAGCCATCTCAGATGGGTCTGGCCTGTGCAATGTTTGGGAAGATGCTGCTGTACATGCAAAGCAGCTCTAAGAAAAGCTAGAGAAGGCTTAGCATGGTTTATCAGACAGAACTTTGCACCGGCCTCGCGGGGACAGTGGAGCTACCTCGTACACCTGTACCCACAGCTCCAGTCTGGCGGAGCACGAGGCCTAGCGCTGTAAGTCTGCTTTTGTATGCATGCAGGAGCTAGCATTTATGCTACCTGCTTTGTCCCACTCCTCTCAGCAGAGCTGGCTGTACCCTCGTGATATGTCTTCCTTTCCTTGCTTCCCTCACATTACACCCAAGCTGCAATTACTGGCTGCTGTGTCTCGAGGGACATCACTGCCTGTACAGAAGGCTAAGAACTCCCACAGCAGGTACGATTTCAAGGGGACAGTTAAGCACTGTTGCAAATACATCTTACGTAGGCTTTCATCTGTTTCACTGCTGTATAGTTTAAGCTGTTTAAACCCCCTCTGTATGTTTTGAAAACATTTCAGGATGTTGATGATGGGCATTTACAGCTATAGAATTAATCACCGCTAGGAATCCCAGAATCGCACCAGATACGCAGAGAGGCTGTAAGAGCACAGAACTTTCAGCAAGCAAAGCAGAGGAACTCCACGCTTCACTCCAGCTTCTGCGCGTTAAACTGATAACACGCTAACATGATCCTTGCTCTAAATGAACAGTAGCATTTGTTCTTAATGTAAATGTATTAAATACTCCATTGCTTTGTTTTGTGCTTTTTTTTTTTTTTCAATGAATAATTTCCAAGGAAGAGCTTCAGATAAGCATATACTCCACAGAATAATGTCATCAATAAAAGCAACTAGAGTGCTCAAAACTAATTGTATTAAGAAACTCTAGAACACAGAGCTCTGCTTTCCAGGTAGGCAGCTGATGGAAAAGGAACTGAGCCATTTGTGCAGCCTCCTTCGCTTCTGTATTCCCTCCTTCCTTGATTCATATCATATTATCTCTGCCTTTGCAGGTGTGTGTTGTACACATACACACATGCATAAATGAAAGAATACAAAGCAAAGCATATCAGCCTTGTACTTCAGAATTCTTTAATATTAGTTTTTAGCATACATGCATATGTAAAAAATACAGAGGAACATAAATGATGTACAAGTTCCTATGCTGAATGGTAAAAATGTTTTTTGAGGATAAAGAAATGTGTTCACCATTCTGCACAATTCTCCCCAGAAGTGGCAGCACACATCAAAAACACAGCTATCAACTCAACAAAAATCAACATTGCAGTAAGAAAATATTTATCCTACTCTCAAAGTACACAAAAGGTGATGAGGGCAAGGAAAAAAGTAATATAAAAATTATGTTAAGAAGATACCTAACAGCTTGTAGCCTTTAGAAGGGTGCGCAAACTCTTCCAAAGCTTTTACTACAATGAAGTAGTTAGAAAGGTGTTGACTGATTAACCTGAAATAAAAAGTTTGAAAAGTTCAAAAAAAAAAAAAAAAAAGATAGAAAAAGGTCAAGGCAGTAATGGAGAACAGCATGATAGGGCAACTGCATGTGGGAGTTAATATACGCATAGGGTGTGATGGCCTTGAAGACAAAAGAAAGCTCCTTAAGTTGCATCTAATGAATAAAGGTGAGGCTGTGCAGGAAGGCAAACAGATGAGTGATTTGGTTAAAGCAAACCACCAAAAGATCTCAGCACAGCATTCTGGAGAGCTGGGAGCAAATCCTCTACCCTTACACCAGGCATGAAAAAAAAAAAAGCAGTGCAAGGAACACAACAGGCTACTGACGGAAAGACCAACTACTGACTGGGGTACACTTGGATGCCCAGAAGAGACAGCAGACAACTCCAAGCAATACCTTTCTCTTCAGCTGATATTCTCACCTTGCTAGGCAGAGGCTAGAGCTCAGTTACTTTGCTCTGCGTTATCAAAGGAGGCACAGCACATGGCTTCCTTCTCATACCCTTTGTTCATCGATGTGTTTCATACTGTTTGAAGCTTTTTTGGGAAAAAAAAAAGTCTGCATAAAGTTTTATTACATATCAGTACAAAAAAAAAAAAGGAGTGATTTCATGCAGCTTGGTTTATAAGTTACTACTTAAGGGGAAAAAAGTTATTTCCTTTCCAACTTGGATTTCTTGCAGAGTGACAAGATTAGTTCACCTTGTCTTACTGCATCTTTAAACAGAAGAAGCACATCAAGCCCAAATGTTTATTGCCTATTTCACATGCCAGTAACAAAGAAAACTCCCCGAGAAGTGGGGCTATTAAACACCGTCATTTTCCAAGCAAAGAGTTAAAGCACATATCTGAACAATTTATGGTTTCAAATGTGACTTGAGTAGGAACAGCAGCTCAGTACTGAAAGCTTTCCATTCACATCATCAGCTGTATTCTCTTCATAACAAGTGCACATGTAGGCAGATGGATTGTGCCTTTTCCAACAGCTGCCCCATCATTTTCAAGATGATTTCCATAAACAGTATGTACGGGTAAGTGGCATTTGTTAACTTTCCCATCTTCCCTCCTTCCTCACCCGCAGATAGGACTTCAGAGTCAAAATCAGAACCACTCAGACAAAAGCTGCTCTTTGCTTTTACATAGGTTTGGGTAAAGAAACAACTTTTTAACGAATGCATCCATTAAATCAATAAGGGGATGAAGAGGACTCGGCTGCACCTAACCTGAAAGCAAGTCCCCGGCTTCCAAGTGAGATAGTAACTTCAAGCAGCACAAGGCACCACATCGTAAGAAGCACTGAGGGTAACATTCTTCTAAAGTTTAACCCTAGCAGGCTTTAAGAGGTGGCTGGCAGAAGGCTACTTGTCTGAAGCTCTTTTTCTGGAAGAAGACTCCTCATGCACGTGCAGCGAGATGAGAGGCTGAAGAAATCAGTCCCAACGTACTACTATGTTTCCCAAGAGGAAACACACCGAGCTTTGAGAGTACGTAACTCAGGAAGAAGAGTCATAGAATGGGTATTGAAAGAATTTCCTGCCAAAGCACAAATATGTAAATCTTCACAGTAGGTACTTAAGGCTTTTGATATTAAATACTCTACCTATGCAAGTGCAAGTTCTCTCCTCTTGCTCAGTCCTCTTCCTCAAATACACAAAAAGCTTTCCAGATAAGGAGACCATTAAGAATCCTCTGCCTAGATAATGTTTCACAAGTGCATCCAGCTTCCGCAAATTTCATTACAAGGTCACTTGGGAAATTCTCCAGGTTGTCAAAAACACTAGTTTTAAACCTGAAAAGGTTGCAAAAGCACTCACCTAAGAACTTGGCATTTGTTGAGCTACATCTCTCAACTATTGCCCTGCTTCGTCAACTGTAACACCCATCCCTAGCACTCGAATACAGCCTGACTGTTGTCAGCAATTCACCTTTTCTTCTTTGTCACTGACACTGTGAAATTACAGTGAAACCTTTGCAGGTCTGCCCTTGGGTCCTGTACCCCTGTTGGTCATGGTCTCAAGTCACTTCTGCGATGATATTCACAGAAGATTCTCGCTACTTCTGCAACAGACGTAATCCCCATTTCTGACATCGACCTTGGCCCCTGATCTCGGGATGTTGTTAAGACAGCCACACTTAGAAGTCAGATGTTCACTTACGAGACTCTTCTTCCTCTGAGTTCACTACAAGCTTTTCAGAATTTCTTAGCTTTGAAAGAAAAGGCTTCTGGACACCTCCGCCTGTTTAACCTGTTCCCTCTGCTACATTTACAGGAAAAAAATAAAAAATAAAAAATAAAAAAATCAGCCAAAACCACAGCTTCATCTGTCCCTGCCCTAACTTCACTCCCATTCACCATCCCACCACATTGCCTTCTTTCAGGATATATATAGCTTGACAAACAACTGGCTAAGAAGCTATCTCCTCTGCCTTCCTCCGTTTCCACTCAGCCAACAAGTCCCCGCCACCTACATGCGGACAGCCGTTCCGTGCAGTCACGCTGTAAGCTGCTCCCTTTATCCCCCTGGTTTTCCACTTTTCTCATTTGTCCCCTGCCCACGTTATCTGGTTTCCACTTTGATAACCGGTCTTGAATTAGACTGCGATCCCTTGTCAGGATGGCAAAGCGTGCAAGATGATGTCCAGTGCTAGTCCTAACGGGGGCCACCGAGCGCTACTGAAATGGAATATAACCTGAGCCCACAGCAAGCCCACAAATCCCCACTAAAAGCTGTATGCAAAGCATGGATTAATTCCCTCAAATATAGAGCATGTGTTCTTGACCCTGCATGTACAGCTTTAGGTAGACACATCAATAACGTTTTAATAGTCTTCAGAGGCCAACATCTTTAAAAAATAAAAAAATAAAAATCAGCAAGTTCATATAGCCTTAGGTTATCTGTATCTTACATGAAATGTAAGGGACATGTTAAGTGTTCACACTGTGGCCCCCGTATTTTTATATGCACATGCATACATATTTGAAAAAGAAGGATGCTGAGGACAATAAAAAAAAAAGTTGACAATAAAGCTGCCTTTCCCAAAGGTGTAGATATTTAACCTACATACCAACCAGATGCAGATCTTCTCTCAAGAACGAACGCTCAAGTGCTTTCAGCATCAGCTTGACTCCATTCTGTGCAGCCACCTCGCTGCCCTTTCTCTGGTATGACAGCGGTCATTGTCAGTCCAGAGGCAGGCCAGTACCGTCCCAACCCCCCAGACTGTTCTCTCCAGCTAAAATTCTGGGGTCAAATTTAAGTACTGAAGTCCACTCCCACATGAAACTAGTTGGCAGGACTGGGGAGAACTGCTGGAATCACAAATGACTGAGACACTGCGATACACGTCAGACGTTAAAACAATTAACTAAAACGTCCTTGTCCTCCCATCATTTCGCAGGGCTGGCCTCTTCCAGGAATTTTTTTTTTTGGTCATTTTTTCCTATGGTTGCTATAATTGACGCATCTCTAGATTCCAACAGCCCTGTAAGTGACTGCTTCCTACAAGCTTTAGGATTTCCAATTCTAAATTAACTATTACAGAGATGCTACATGTGCCTACTAATCTTGAGATCTTGTAACTTCAGCGGAGCCTGGAAACCAAGCCAAGCAACATGTACAGCCAAGCAAGCTGCATGGCAACTCGTTTCTGAAAACTTACAATTAAGTTTGTAGTTAAAAATATAGCCTAATTTATTCCTTTTTTTTTTTTTTTTTTTTAACTTTCTTTTCAG
>VXAV01000012.1:52530-88871 GCA_013399715.1 Alectura lathami
CGGGGCTCGGGCGCTGCAGCGCCCGGTGGCCCCCGGGAGCGGCCCGGTGCCTCGTGCGCCCGTCGCTAGGCCTCCGCGCAGGCAGCAGCACTGCTTCCAGGGAGTTGCTGTTTGTGAGGCGGGAGGGGAAGGAGGTGAAAAGGCCGGTGACAAAGCGGAGCTGGGATGTGGAGGGAGAAGTTAGTTGGTAGGGACGGGAGCAGGCTGCCGAGCTGAGGAGGTTTGTCTGTAACTGCCTCTGCCGCCGCTAAAAGCCTTCTTTGATGAGTCTTTGCCACAGTTTTGGAGCATAAGGAACATGAAGACCCTCGCATGCAAAGGATGGGCACAAGCAATTAAAGTAAGAATTGCAGAATCACAAACCCTGTGTCTGAGGGCGGTGTCCAAACGCTCCTTGATCTCCGGCAGCCTGGGGCCGTGCCCACTGCCCTGGGGAGCCTGTGCCATGCCCACCACCCTCTGGGGCAGAACCCTCTCCTAACCCCCAGCCTGACCCTCCCCTGACACAGCTCCATGCCGTTCCCTCGGGTCCTGTCTCTGTCCCCAGAGAGCAGAGCTCAGCGCCTGCCCCTCCGCTCCCCTGGGAGGGAGCTGTAGGCCGCCATGAGGCCTCCCCTCAGCCTCCTCTGCTCTGGGCTGAGCAAACCAAGGGACCTCAGCCGCTCCTCACACGTCTTGCCCTCCAGACCCTTCCCCATCTTCATAGCCCTCCTTTGGATGCTCTCTAATAGTGATGAAAATGATCAGATGGAAGCCACCATCCTGGGGTCCTGTTGCCTTTCCCATGACAGTGTCACACTCATTTGGTGATCCACAAGCAGACCCCACTCAGTCCTACCCAGCAAATCGCAGCTATACACCCAAACACTGGCTGTGTTTGTTCCCTAACCTCGGAATACGTACTGCTTATACTTACAATACTTAGTGCTTGTAGGTTGGACTTGCATCAAATTATTCTAGTCTTCAAGTTCAGACATATTTTTTTATCCTTTTATCCTTTATCTTCAAGTTCAGGCAAACTTTTTTTTTTTTAATCCTTTTTATCCTTTTATTCTGATCCTTCTTTCTCCAGGCTGTGCCTCCCAGCTCTGTCACTGGGAAATTTCACCAGGACACTCTGTCGTTCAGTGCCAAGGACGTGAGTGAAAACAAGAAGCTTTAGGTTAGCTGAATGCCTGATCCTTCTGGAACTTCCTTCTGCAAGGGAACTGCCCTGTGTGACATTGTCCTTCAGCCAGTTTCTTGTTGCATTTTATCCCACTTTCCACTAACTTCCACATGTTTAATTATAGTTTTCTTATAAATTTGCTCTAAATCCTCAGTGACTGATGGTTGCAGACCACTGGGCTGCACTTGCTTCCCTCTGAGCTCGAACACCAGCAATAAGAGGACACCGGTGGCCAGACCGTGGGGCTTCCCCAGATGAACATCTGACATGACTCCTGCCCTTCAGTGAGGGTTGCCGTTGTCAGAATCTCATACTGCAAGTGTAGGAATAACAGTGGCTAATGCCAGGCAGCATGCAATATGCTGCGTCTTGGGGCTGAGGAGAGTCATCGGTGTTAGGATGCATGAACATAGATTTGGCTGAACTCGGATTTTCTCCCAAAGGTGGCATGGAAATCCTTCTTTCCCAGCCTTTTTGCTGGGGAGCTGAGTATTACTGCACGCACACACAAGTGCCAGCCTCCTCTCCTGCGTGCCTCAAAACATCGCCTTGGCTCAGATGTTACTGTTGGTACATCTACATTTGTGTTTCCCCATTGCGAGCCGACCTGCTGAGCAGATGCGCTGCCTTCCTGGTGTCTGGGCATTTCAGCACAGAAGATCAGGCGTTACGACTGTTTGTAAGGCTTGTATTTCTGTCACAGCCAGGCACAAATCCGAGAACAGAGCCTAGGCATGCCGCTGTGGTACAAATACCTAGCCAAGGACAGTGCTACCCCAACAACCCACAGCTCAGTTTGGACAGGATGAAATCTAGCATTTATGTGTGGAATAGTTACATACGGATCCAGCCAAATCTCAGCAGCAGAACAGAGCAAAAATGTTGGTTCTACGCAGATGCGTACTCCGCAAATTGCTCCTGCAACAGCCATGTCCATCTTCCTGACACGTGGGTGAAATAAGATGTCCGCTGACCACAGCGGATCCGCGGGTGACTTGCGGAGGCATTGTGAGCTGCCACTGACTGCGCGCTGGTTGTTGGCCGTGTTCCTGCTCACAGACTGCTCCCAACGTGAGAGCAGCATTTTGTAAGCCTCTTGCACAGGGAGGAGGTTTCTGTCAGCTCAGAGCAGGGATGGCACTGCTGCTCGGCTGTGGCACCCAGCTGGGTCTCTCAGGAGCCGGGTGAGCCCAACTTCACTGTTTCACACTTCAAATAGCTTGGTAAACGCATGATGTTCAGCTATATAAAGTTGTGTGGGGTTGTATTTATTGAATGTTTTCAGTCTCACTTTATTACTGTAATATGTTTGAGGGAAAGCTATTACAATCTGTGAATGAAATGCCCTCTGAGCTAGAAAAAAAGAAGTGTCTACTTTGTTATGGGCGTGTTTCTCACAAAGGCGGTAAGTCAATGGTGTCCTTGTAGTGATTAATAGAGAAGCCATTCAGAGTCCTGGGGGGGGCTGTTTTTTTTTTTAATTACCAAGATAACTTCCTCATCCAACCCATTGCTCAGAGACATAACAACTGTGTTTTACTCACTTTCATTGCTGTAGCGAGATGGAGAAGTGTTGATATATTCTCCCCAGAGGTCATTAGAAATACAAACAAGGTTGTAGACCTAATGCATGCATACAGACTGGGGGATGAAGGCTGGGGTTTATTGTGTTGTAAGGGAAGCTGAACAGAAGGGAAGGAGGAGATTAAACAAGGCATTTGGAAATAAGAGTAACCTACCCTCCGTGGCATCTGATTTGTGGCAGAGCTGCTGTGTGGGAGGCTGGGAAGAAGAAAAAGCACAATCATTGTATTGTTTTTTAATGAAGGGCATACACACTGCGATGCTAAGGGCAAGCCCAGAAATATCTTGTTGCCCCTTTTTATCCAAATTCATGAAATGTGTCTCAAGTCCCTCTTGAGATAGTACTCATGACCTCACAGATTATTTCAATCAGAAAGCCAAGCAGAGTTGGGAACGTCACTGACAGCGCCCCGTTTCCCTGTAGAAGAATACAACTTCTTCAATACTTATTCACTTTCTCAGCTTTCTCCCAGCTTGTTTTCCACCAGAAAGATTCCTCAGGTTTCTCTCAGGCCAGCATTTCCCGTCCTTCCCTTGCAGCTGTGACTGCTTGTCTGCCTCGTCTCTGGCTGTTCCCGTCACAAACAAATCCCCGTCCAAGCAGCGCTTCTTGCCCGATGTCCCTCTTCTGGGCAGCGTGGCTCTATAGTCTGAGCTTTTGGGTGAAACTAATGTTACCCACTTTTCTTACTCCAAAAGGGAATGTGTGTACTAAAAGTGTTACAGTTAGGCATTCCTCCAAGCAATGCATTTTGGCGATACAAGATGATTTTCTGCACAGTCCAGCTTTCAGAACAGCTCCGGTCTCTCAGACTCATAATGTCGAGCCTGAGAGGAGCTGGTGTGGGCTGGCTGGTAGATACAGCCATGACAATCTGCTTAGTGCGTAACGCTAAGATTGGGCAGCTCTGCAACTTTACTTCTGGTGGAAACAATAATTCAGAAAAAAAACGATACTGTTCCAAACTTCATTTTCTTCTCCATGTAAATGATGGCTTCTCATCTGCAGGAGGTGCCACATGAATATGTGCCATCTGGGCGAGGGGGGATAGATCTTTGCCCTCCACTATTATCCTCAGTGCAGGAACGCAGCGATGGGTTTCTCTGAAAGCATCACAGACAGCTTTCTCAAGTGGCCTCGCTGGTAAGCGGTGCAGCAGCAGATGTCCAATTCCACACTTCCCTCAAGCTGACAATGAGTTACGATTAGGGAGCAGCACACTATGCATTGTATAGCCTTCAGAAAAGATGGTCAGAATAACAGGAGTGTTGTCGTGCTTTTTTGTCAGTCTGGTGTTCAAAGTAAAACCAAAACACTTAGAAAATACTACTTTGCAATTTTACCAAAAGTGTTTTAAACTTCAGGTCTCAACTACAGAAATATTCCTCTTGAGGTATCCATAAAGATTCAAGTTGGTGCCCTAAGGGGTTGCCCGTAATATCCCCAGTTACCCTCTTCTCTCTCCATAATTATTAATACCAAGGTTTAACTCCATACAATATTGTAAAAGAAGTATATGCTAACCAAAAAGACCAAAGTTCCCTGACAAAATGTCTAGATGCGACGTACGGCCCATGCTTGCTACCACAGGTAAGCTTGGTTGATCTTCTTAAGGTATAGAACCAAACTTTACTTTTTATAGAACCAAACTCTGGGGTCCAGATTCATAGAAGCACAGGGTAATGTCCCAGGCTGGCTTGTTCCTAGCTCAAAACATCCACGATCTTAACTGCAGAGGGGTGAGGACAGCTGGATGACAGGCATGGACTCGGGAGGGAATACAGGAACACGGAGACTGTTGGAATGCCGTGAGCAGAGCCATCATCCATCAGCTGTCTAGCTGCTGACGCTTGTTTTGTCCTGTGCACGCTTCCCATTCGCTCTGTTCTGGGTTAATCAGAGATCCGTGCTCTGGTGCATCCAGGAACAACGACAAGATTCATTTTTCCCACTTGAGGGAAGAACTTTATGAAAAAAATTGTTCTTTCCCTAAGCCTTAATAAGAAGAATGCCAACAGTTTGTATCGGCAGGGATGTCCCATCATCCTTTGCTCTAAATAAAAATTCAACTGCAAAATGGTAATTTTCTGCTTCCTTCCCCAACTTAAATTTTAAATTTTAAAATTACAGTGAATTCTCACAAACTCTGTATGTTTTCAGGCCGTGTTATTAAACTCCTATTCGAAGCAACAAGAACCTGAGTGAGCAGTGTGCAAATGCATGCGCAGCTCTTGGCCTGGGAGCTTCAGCAGCTGCGCTCGCTGCACAGTACGTGTTGCAGCTCTGCTTTTGTCCCAGCCTGGCAGCTCGGGAACAGGGCAAAGATTTTCCAGCAGTTGTTTTGAATTGCGTCCTGCTATTGTCCGATAGCATCGTTAGCTGAAACCTTAACCACGAAGCCAAAGGGAAGCCAGGCATGAGGGAAATCTCGGGTACGGAAGGCCAACAATAAGGGCAGCGTGACTTTGAGTCGTTGTTTAAAGAGCAAAGGGCCCCGCTGCTGCACCAGGGGAGATTGCAGTCCTCGTGCCACTGATCCGACAGCGTTACCGTGGAGTTAGAAGACCAGCAGCAGGCCAGGTGGGACCTCTCTCCTTAGGTCATCTTGCCAAAGGCAGCAGGACAGTTTAGTTGCTGCCTCTTGGTATTAGTAAAGAGCAAGAAAATCTAGCACTCAAAGGCAAACATTTAGATTATAACTAGAAATATTTCTAATAGAAGACACAGAAATGTTCTCCTGGTATGAGACCTTACATATTTATATAAACTCAAAATAAGTTGTTTTTGTAATATTACAAGAGAGCAGTAACAGTGTATAGCTCTTTGCACCTTTTACCAGCAATGGACCAGGAAATATTAAAAATATAATTTCCTAACAAACTGAAATTTGGAGTAGAGGTGGATACAGAAACAAAAGAAGGGCAAGCATGAAACACTGGGTCACAAGAACTGGGATTTACTCAGTTCTGTGCTAAGCTTTGTCCAGCTGAGGCTCAGGCTGTGTCCGGGGACAGTTACGGGCAGCAGCACGCGGGTGGGCTCGGAGAGTTGCCCTTTCCTTGCTGAGCACTTCCCTCATGTATCATTTTATCATATGCTGTGCACGAGCTCTGAGGGATCGGGGCCTTCGGTGCACTGGGGAGGTGCCACCGAACATCAAACAGCACAAACTAATAATTCTGCTCGGCAATGCAGGCTGCTCAGTTCACACTTACTTATCAAATGAGTTTCATAAAGCTTCTCTTCTCTTGCTGAATGCCTGGGAGGACAGAAAGCAGAGTAATTAGTCCACAGCCTTTGCTTTTGCCTGAGATTGCTTTTCTCGTGTACTAGATGTCTTTTTTTTTTTTTTTTTTTTTTTTTCCCTGAAAGATGCTTTCAAGCTCCTTCCATGCTGTTCACTACAACATTTTTTACGATAAATACAGTATGAGGAGTGAACAAGTAACGCCACAGTACTTCATTGCATTAATGCTTTGGTAATATTAAATCACTGAACATGTCATTCGTGTTCAGCATGTTATTTCCTACAGTAAATTACCAGTAAAAGCAGGCAGTAACATTTTTCTTACAGTTTATCTGGTGGAATGTAATTAAAGATTGTATCATGTGCTGACAAAAAAGAGTTGAATTAGAGACCATAACTGTAATTCTTACATTTCATAACATGTCAGCACTTTATTTTGGCTTCCTTTCAATGTAGCATTTATAAATAATTTTCTTTAAAAATTGGAGGAGAAAAACCCCAAATCATCATCATGGTACTTGTATGAAATTGGCACATGGGGGCTGAAGCCTTTATGTTCCCCACAGGAGCCACTCGAAGCAGTGTGTTTGCTTATAGCAACAGCTCGCTCTCCGTAGGTGGACCAGCACAAGAAGAGCTCTGCTGGGTGGGTCGCAGTGGCAGCTCCACAGGGATTAGGAAGCTTGGGTATCACTCCAGGACCTGTCACACTGTTTCACACGCCGCCTCTTCCACCTGTTCCTCTGCAGCGTGGTCCCTTTAGCCATAGCACTGCTCACCCGCCCTGCCTGCTGCCCCACATCTACCTTGTCCCTTCAATTTCTTCTCTTCTGGTAAAGTTCTGGGAGATCTGCTGATGCAAAATGGTGCTGCAGGGGCAGGTGCTCTTCCCAAGGACTGCCTGTGGGACAGAAGGAGCCAGAGCCTCACTGAGCAACGGGCACCAAGGACAAGAGAAATCAAAGATACGAGATCCATACCTGCACTGACACCTGCAGAACTGGTAATGAACCAGTTTTTCAGGTCCCAGTAGCAGCCGTGGCAGAGGTGCTGAATTTCTGTGCGCCTTTCAGCTGTCCGCAAGAGAAGATATGCTCCGTGGGCGATTGTATGCTTTCAAGTTAATCATTAGAAAATTTCTGGTGCTTTTCACTGGAGTCAGCTTGCTGGGGATCTGGTTGCTCTCAGGCCCTAAAGGACCTGTGAAGAGGCAAGGCTGTGTGCTCATGCTGAAAGGAGTGCTGCAGTGCTGCTCAGACCTTACCCCGCCTTGTCGCCACATCCCACCCTCACCCCTGCTCCCCCCACCTATCTGCATCCGGTCCTTGTTTGTGGTCGCTGGAGGATCACTTTTGCTGGGATTTCACCTGGAGCAGCAATGCCAGCTCCGGAGCCAATTATCACAACTTTTGTAGCCATTTCCAAGCAGGTTTCAGAAGTGCACTAAGGTGGACGCACGGAACACCCAGGCGATTTCTGTGGCCCACAGTGCTGCCTGAGCTCAGACTCCCATCTCCCAGATGCCAGAGTTTTGTTAAAATGCACTACTCAGAAAATGAAGGCTAGAAACTTTGTAATACACGGATTTGAATGCAAACTGCATTTTTCTCCATCAGCTGAATAATACCTGGTGTGAAGGGGCTGCAGTGGAAGGAACTCATGGTGACAAGCTGGGCGCCGAGCAGCGCCGTGTGTGTCAGGTCATCGTGCTCCTTGCTGCTTGAGACACAGGTTGGACTCACGGGTGGATTCTGCAGAAGCAGGACAGCATGTTGAAAGGCAGCGCTGTCAAAATGACTGCTGCCGAACATCTTCTAGCAGCCACAGGATCTGAAATCTGATTTATTAATCAGATCATTTCAGCAAATGCTCTGATGGCTGAAATACATCCCTGTTAAGTGGGATTTAAGAACATGACAGAGTTTGTATAGCATGCCTCAGCCCAAATTTCCTGTAAAGGATACAGCTTGTTATTTTTCAAAGTATGCTGAATATATTTTCTTTATATCTTGGTTTATTATGGCCCATGGGAACAATTTTAAAATTGAAACATGCAAGAATGAAGGAGAAAAAAAAAAAATGGACTACGCAGGAGGAGCTTGTATATCCTGAATGTGTTATCTGTGCTATGAAAGAAGAGATCAAAAGGTATTTGGACAGATTTTCTTCAAAAGGAACACATACTTAGAAAGAAACTTGGCTTAAATATTTGTCAAGTCATTTTTCAAGGATATTTATCAAGCTAAATGACACCCAGAGAGAAATAAACCTTCCTTAGCATGTCCAAAGCCAAACAGAGTAAGAAAAATTGATTAATTAGCAACATGTAGTCAGGAAGATCATCGTCTGACACCTCCGTGGAATCTCATGGAGATGGTGCACAGTGCCCCAGCACGTGGAACACGCCTGCAGCCTGCTCTGAGTGGGGCCATTACGTTGCCCGGCACCCGAACCTCCCGATGTCCCCGCCTGCCCAGGGGACGTCCCCAGCGCAGAGGGGAGCACCAGGACATCACCCCCAGCACAGCGTGGGGATGTCTGCCCACAGAGCAAATCCAGCTCAGCCACCAGAACTGAATAAAATCGCTGTGATTTGGAGTTTGTAGCCTGGGGATTATGGTGCCAGCGTACAACACTTGCCTTTGACCCAGTCTCATCCTTGCCTGTGGAGTTACTTTTGGAGGGGGACTCGTGGGCAGCCTGTTGCTGTCTTTCCTCTGCTGGAGAACATTTCCCGGGCTGCTCCTAAACCTTTATTCCAACTCTCTTCTGAGACAGAGCACCAGCACCCCTTCTCAGGTGTTCCCTTGACAGCCCCTTTCCATCAACCACAGGAGCATCGCACCATTTTTGCGCAGCACCTGGCACTAATCCTGACCATGCTTGCTGTGACAGCTTGCCAAGGCTGTCATTTCAGTGACAACTCACGGCAGGTACTTGCACGCTCTACGGGACATGGATGCATGGCTGGGCAATGAGCTGTGTGTTGCTGCAGCCCACATGCAACACCAGACCCTGTGGGAGCAGGTGGCTCACCTATTTTCTTGCAGACCTGGAAGAACTTCCAAATCTGTGCCATGTCCCTGCTCCAGCTTCACAGGCACCTTCAGATGAAGTCTCCTGTCAGATTTCTTCTCCTGCCTGGCGGGACTCGCTCCAAACTCAGCTATCCGCATTGCGTAGTTCATTCCTGAAAAAAATCAGGTCTTCTGCAGTTTAAGGCTAAATCCTGAACTTGAGGGAAAAAAGATCCCAAAAAAGGAAAGCGCAGCGGCTGTGGCTAAAAGCAAAATGGAGATCAGCAGGCCCTGAGAACTGGAGCATCCCCCTCTGCCAGCTCTCAGGGTTGTGCTCACAGGCTACTGGAGGGTTCTTCCCACCGAGCTTTCCATGAATGCTGGAGACCCAAACCTGTCTTACAAGTGACAGTACAGAGAAGATGCTGAATTTCCGTTTCCAGCCCCAACAGGAATTTTCTCTGCCCTTTTGACAACTACCTGCAATATTGGCTTCCCAGCCAGAAAAATTGAGTGATAGTTCCCTACCTCAATGGAATGATGATTTTCACCATACATGAAGTGAGTGAATTATCTTTAGCAACTGGTAGCGCATCCAGGGAGGCCCAGCTATTAAAACCAACTGGTAAGAGTTTTCAGGCCATCGTTTCCTTCCAACAGAAGGGACTTCGGATTTCGTGCATAACAAAAGTTTCAGTCCACATTGGCAAGAAAATTGCAAAGCAATTTTCTATGTATTTGTTTCTGTGACTTTAGGCAATTTTCATTTCAGGAAAAACTACACTGTACAGATGAGCACACCAAATGTCTAGTGGAGTTCAGCTGAAGAAAAATGTAATTTTACCTTAATAAAATGGTAAGAATGTCTGCTTGGCAAACGATTGTCTGGCAATGCAGGAACACTGTGGGTGCCTGGAATTTGCTTCTATTGTCCCCTATCTGAATCGCTTTGAAAAAGGTCACATGAGGAGGAAAGGAAGTTTTGACTTTCACATGCCTGTTATTGCTAAGGAAACCACTTCCTTGGTATTCACATATTCAGCATGTCTCCAGCTCTGGCTCTCTGACAAATGACATCGTGTTGCTGCATCAAGTAACAAAGAGGGGTGGGGAATGCTGTTAGATAACTTGACGTGTTCTAAACACCCGTACAGCTTCTGTAGGACTGCCAAATTTCAAGGACGCTCCATAAGAGCATGCAGGGGCCTTCGTTAGCTGCAAATGAGTTCAGAAACACAGAAAAAAGGTTCTGGTCTACATCTAACCAAGCTCAGGTATTTCTGAGGTTGATTGGGCTGTAGCAATGGCAATGTCCTTACCTAATTTTAGATATTGGGAAACCACATTTCTAACACAAAACTGCCTGAATTATTTTCTTTGTAGAATATATTCTAGCTTTCAGATATATCCTTGCACTTTTTTTTTAGACATTCAGATAGCAGAGACTGATTATGAAAGCATGATATCCGTTTAATTTCATTAAAGCTCTTGTATGCGAACTTTGGGTCTGCGGGATTTTCCCGTTTTTTCTGAATTCTAACTCAAGCTACGAAGCAGCAGGAGCAACAGGCTACAGATGGTGAGGACTGAGAATCTCCACCAGCGTATTTTTATTGGGGAATGAAACAAATTTTCTTTGAAGTAACAGATTTTCAGATCTTGATCTGACAAGAAGAAAATGTACCATAAGTAGGCTTATTTCTTTTTTACAAGAAAAAGAAGTCGAGTGTGCTTCAGGCGGTGAGTGAGTTCCACTGTAAATACACAATAGTTACTGAGATTACTGGGAGCAAGCACGAGGCACACACAGATCACAGGAACTGAACAGCTAAAGCCCTCCTCAATTTACTGAGAGGCTGCTATGCTTCTGGTATGTCAAGATCTATTTGTCTAGGTGTTACCGGGAAAAACAACATCATGCCTGGGATGCGAGGCCAGGAATCAACACTCTGATCTCATCCCTGCCTCAGATGCACACAGTGGCCCCGGAGCAGCAGCCTAGCTCCCCACGCGCTCACCAGGACAGCACAGTGAGCTACCTGCTCCGCTGAAGAGCTGGGCAGGTCCCGGCTTCGGTGTGCTTCTCTGACAATGTAAATTGTTCCATAAATATCACCACTACACGTAAGACTTCACCATGTTTGTCCCCAGGAAAACATGCGCTGGGTACCTGGGATCTGAGGTGTCGGGCCCGTGCCCTGGCGCAAGGCCTCGCCCCAGCCCCACGGAGATCCCAGACGCGGCCTGCTGGCAGCACAGGAGCCACCAGGCTCTAGCAGCCTTGCTTTCTTCCCTCTTGACTATTTTAAAACTGAAGTGTTTAAGAAATGGTTTGGCTTTTCTCTCTCAGAGAATGCCCTCATTTCCATTCTGTCAGCGGCAGGAACACAGGCTGCTTCCTCAGAGGTTATTGGCTTAATGCAGAAATAACAGAGAGAAGGACCTATGGCCTGGTTATTTAGAGAGAAAAACTAGATGGCTTAAAATGCTTAAACACACGCTGGAGTTCATCTCCCACTGATTTCCCCTAATATCACCATCTCTGAACGATCACCTTACCGGGGGCTTAGCTGAGCCACGCTCATTCCAAGGAGCTCACAGGGGTCGCCTGAGGCAAGACAAAAGAGGGAAAAACTCATGAGTGCCGCAAGAACATTTTTAGGTAGTTTTTGAACAAAACAAAACACAAATTATCTTCTGTAATGCAGGAAAGGAGAGAAATATTGGCTGTATTCCTGTTCCATGAATCAAATGAGTTCCAGGCACAGAGGACATGAGAGCACCCATGACCCAGGAACTGTGCTCTTCTCCAGCCCAGAGGAGCAGCAGCTTCTTAATTATTCTAGAAACTGCTTATGAGTGAACATTTGGAAACTGCTGAGAAAAAGCAAGTGCTAAAACAAGGAGGTCTACATTTACGGCTGTGTATATTAGTTTTGCTTTCATTAGTACTTGCAGAAATGAGTCCGGGGTCTCTCACAGCCCTGGGTCCTGTCAGCCCACCTTGTGGTTCTGTTGCAGTGCAGCTGTTATCGCAGGCTGCGGCTGGCTGGTGACCCAAACACATACAAGGCTTTGCGAACCATCAGAAATCGTGACATCCTCACTGTGGTCAGCAGGGATCTGATGGGGAAGGGGCTAAGCACAGGGGCCGCTATGCCAGGGAGGCAGGACAGGGCCCAGCCATGGGGCTGGGAGCAGCCAGGCCCTCAGTAAGCTGCGCTGCCGAGCATTTACATAGTTTATGTGCATTTACATAGCTTATGCTGGAGGAACTGGCTGGCAGGGAAGGGTCAAAAGTGCAGGGCTCAAGAGCTAAAGCCCACACCGACTGCATGGTGGCTGATAATGTCCTCAGCAGAAAAGCACTTAGGGAGGAACTGCAAGGAGACTGGGATTGTTCCGGCCAAGGAGAATTTCAAAGGCCAAAAGGCAAGAATGTTAAAAATAACTCCAGCTAAGGCCCACGTGACTTGGTCCAGCAAAGCTCCTTTACACAAAGGCTGTGGGGTATGGATGTGCCCCCAGTAAGCTGAGAACAAGGAGCACGGTGGAATGGAAAATGAGATTCCTCTCGATCTTGGTTTACGAGTCTAAAACAAATGAGCCTTTGCTCGCCCTTATCTGCGTGATCTCAGATTCCTTCATGTGACTCGTTTGACACCTACTTATTCCCCAGAGCACATATTTAACCATTTCCCCGGACATCTTCCTCACTCGGATGCTGCCTGAGGCCAGAGCCCTGTCCTTCCCTAGTCACTCCCCACACCACGCTCTGCCTGTATCCATCCCTTCTCTTTCCTGAAGACCGAGCGCTCACAGAGATGCTGGCTGCAGCCAGGCCAGCCCATGTCTGCTCTCACTTCCTCTAGTGCAGTCATGGATCTCAGTGACTGTGCTTTTCAGACTGGCGTAACCAAGATTGAAATCTGTCCCACAGCAAATATTTATCAGAGCGTATCAAAGAAAAAACATACCAGAAGAGAAAAAAGCGAAACAGTGAGTGCCATTAAACTTTGCGAAGACAGATTTCAAAGTCAGCAGAAGCCATTGGAGACAGAGCTAAAACGTACAACAAAGGAGCACCCTGAAAAAAACAAAGACAAATTTCCAGGCGGTGATGTCCTACATCTCCCACAGAACATTTTTAATTACTTGTAACTGGCAAAGATGAAGAAGGGAAGCCTGAGCAGAACTAACAAGGTGCGAGTGCAGTCAGTGCTCACCTTCGCTTTGATGTGCATCCATCGCAGCTCCCTGCTCGGGCCAGCAGCCCTGTCTGCAGAGCAGCAAGGAGGAAAAAGAACAACACATGCAAGTGGCTTTATGAATGATATAAAATAATGGGACGCCACAATTTAATTAGATAATTAAAACTCTGTTGCTGCTTTGCTACATGCCAAGGACACTCAGTTTCTTGGCAACAGGCCTCTAATTTTCCTTCTCTGATATCCAGGTCACAGCCGTTTGAATTAGAGGCTCATTTCCAGCAGCAGCGCACGACAATGGCACACAGCTCCCCGTCCTGGTGGAAGCATTACCCTGAAGTTTAGCGTCCAACTGCATCTGCAATTATACAAACTGTTAAAGCCGTTATGAAGGGGAAGATCTCAATGTTCACAAAGGTAAGGGAACAACTTTCATATTCAGAAGTATATTCAAAATTGGGTAGCCCTGCATAAAACCAGCAACTTCTTACAGCAGCAGCAATGAAGTCTTCCCTGTTCCAGCTAAAGAACGTGACTGAAAGGGTAAAGGGGAAGAGAAGGAACACACTTGTTTCACATGGGGATGCGTACCCCATCCCTCACCATCTGCTATCGTCCCACCTTATCACGAGGGAGCGCTGGCCTAGAGGTGCTGCGTGCTGGGCAGATTACACGAGGGAATGCTGTGCATTTCTGCTGGGCTGTGGTTCAGGCAGCCAGCTGGAAGGAAAGCCCGCAGCCCTCCCCAGAGCCGGGGGAGGAAGCTGCACACAGCCTAAGGACGACTAAAGGTCCCCAGCCCACGTGCAAAGGGTGCCTCCTCGCTCCGAACTGCGCCTCACGGAAAGGTAGCGGCACACGCGTCTTTCTGAAACACAGATGCCTTTCCACAAAGGAATGTAGAGCACGCAACCAAGGAGCTGGGGAGAGAACAAATCACACGGTCCAGATGGCAGTCATGCTGCTAATGCACTGCTGGAAGGTGCCCAGCTAGCCTGGTGATGAGTGATAGAAGAACCTATAGAGAATGATGCTCTTTGTTAAGTGCCAGCTATTTATTACATTATATTCTGAGAACAGCTGAGGTGAATTAACCACAGTAACCATTCAGTGCTCCCTCTGACAGCCCTGAGATCCTATCTGCACTGCTGCTGCAGCTGATGGTACCTTCTGGGCAGACGAGCTTGTTCAAAGCAAACCTGCAGCCAGCTGCCCAGGTTAGCGTACTGCCCAACCCTCGCAAACAAGCCGCTCTGCAGGTGCACAGCTTGTGCCTGCTGCTACACCAGCAGTCACTTGGGCTTTGGTCAACCTGGAGCCCGACCAGAACGCACAACAGGAAGAGAGCTGGCTGCAGCAGCTGTTGTGGTGGAGGGGGGTGAAGTGCTACCCAGCCACGGCACGTAAAGGAATGGTGGCTGGGAACACACTCGCTGCAGTCTTTGATTTGATCAAAAAAAGCAGGTGTAAGACAAGATTCCTGTACTCTCTTTAAAGCCTACATATATGCCAATATATTACTACTTAGCTCTGGAAACATCCAAGTTCGATTCTTTTGCATTAAAAAGCCACTGAGCATTTTCATCAAAATAATGTTGCAAAGGGAAATTTGGCAGAACACACGGAGATTGTATTTTCTATTACCTGCCCTGGATTTGGTCTTGCACCAGGAACAGGTGAGTTAAACAAAGTCAGAATTTTGACCACAAAATCTGGATGGCCTTGATATTCTGGCAATGAAGGTAAGACAGTACTGCTTTGTTCCAGAGAACAGCGGGCCCTGTAGATCGGTATCTCAGGCACAACAGCAGAAAAATAATTTTTTACTCAGCCCCAGCTATTATCCTCTGCAGATAAGCACATCTTAAATGCTTTTATTGTTTCACAAACAGTTAATGATAGCAGCCATCTTCTACACCATCTCCTGAGTAACAAGGTGGCTTTGCACGAGCCATCTACATTGCACCACCGATGTCCACATCCAGTCACCTGCAGCACCTAACAAAACACACGGGCTGAAGTAGAAGGGGGTTACATGGCCTTGGCAACCTTACCGTTCTGCTTGAGCCAACTCAGCAACACGGCTTAGTGTAGTTAGGATACAAGTAGGAGTAGCTTTAAAACCTGATTTAGGATTTTTGCTGTTTATTTGGGTTACCTTGTAAAGAGAACATTCCACAGTACGGTGGCATGCAATACACACATATCCGGCCTCAGAGGAAACCTGAGGCATGGCATCAGCTAAAATCCATAAAATTATTACACAGTCTCAACACAAAAATGACCTAGTTAAGTCAGGAAACAGGAAAAAAGAAATATCTTTGCTCTTTTCTGTATTTTTTGTATTTAAAAAATGCAAAATCTTAATTTCACTATACCGGAAAGAGGCAATGCAGAACAACAGTTCTTTTTGAAAAAGAAAAACCCAACAGAAAATGTTTCAGACTTCACACCAGAAGTTTAAGAGACAGTTTAATTTGTTGCAGCACAACTTGCTTTTATTACTTGATTTTAGATCATTATTTTCCAGTTCATCATCTCTCTCTCATTTAGATTCACAAGGTGCCCATCGCCTTTGTATGTCAGAAGACTGCTGTTTCATTTGTATTTACTGAAATCAGGAGCTTATTACAATCCCAGATATTAAACCTGTAGTACCTTTCCTGTTAACTATCCATGTACACTATGAAATACTGCAGCCGACTTGTTGTGGTCTCTGGGTTGTAATTCTAGGCCTGATGCCAGTGAATGGAATTGAATAAGTCTCCTTAGAAAGTGTCACAGTTCCCAACTCTGGAGAAAAGCTATCTTCTTTCTTTACTTCATTATTTTCTCCCCTGATGGTTACCTCAAGCCTGTGACAATAAATTAGTCTCACCTCGTACTGCTGCTTGACGATTCTTCCCTGACAGAAAGAACTTTGCTATCATGGGATGGCTGCTCCAGATACACTCAAGAGCCATGTCATTTTCAAAATTTGATGGTTAGTAAGTAAGTACTTATTAGTAAATATTTGTTTCTTAAATCATCCTGAAAGCAGTGTCTGAGAACAGGCATAGAGAGGCGTTTCTCTAATCCTGAAAAATAGTCTCCTTTGAATGTAGGATTAAGGAATGCCCACAGAGAAACCTACAGCCCTCTAAGTGATCATTCTCTTTCTTGTCTGGAAAAGGAGGATCTCCTGACTGTCCAAAGGTAACAGCAAACACTACACATACACCCATGACCATTATGTCCAGGTTTCATTTTGACTGTAAGCGTAGCAATGCATGTGAACTAATCAAAAAAGAACAGACTCTCAAGAAAGATTAAACCAACTGTCATTATCTCCAACAAAAACAGGAGATCTTCACTCCGCCTCAGTCGATGTTTCCTCACCCTTAGAATCGCTCGCTTCCAGATGTGAGCGCTTCATCAGCAGCTTTCGTATGCCTCTCCCCAGCGTAAATCCCATAATGCAGCTCGTCATCCTTCACCGCAGCCCAGGACATCTGCTTGGTGGAGAACCTTGCTGCCCACTCTCCTGAGCTGCTAACAACAATGATGCCTCCCAAGCCCCCAACTCGAGTCTTCATGTATTCTAACGCAGTGTCAGCAGCCATCTCTGGTGACATTCCTGAAAGGAAGGACAAGATAACTTAATGATATCTGCCATGAAATTAATTCTAAAATTTATTTTAAAGCCCTTCCCTTGCCCTCCCCATTGGAGCCAGCAAAACCTAATTCCTCCTTCAACTAAACCAGCAAGAAACTTCCAGTGCAGTAAAGGCAGTGCTGTATAGGAAGGCACCGGGCAGTTACAAACAGCTGCTATGGTACAGTTCTGCTGCGAGGACTGGATGGGAACAGCTTCAGATCATACTTCTGTTTCAGTGTTTGGGACAGGCTAACTCACCAACCCTGTGTTCAAGACAACATCTTTTACACCATCATTTGTTTACACCATCATTTGAAGGGAAAAATGCCAACCTGCAAGCCTTCTGTCATAAGTCTGCCACAAGCTAGGTTTATACTTTGAAAAAAAGACATTAAAGCAACTCAAAATGCCAGTCATCATCTGTGTTCAAAGTCCTCTGGCCACAATGGAGCCCAGAGCACATACTTCGCGTTTCTGTAATTCATCAAAAACAGAGACCGGTGTCGCCCTTCCTCAAACCTCTGAAAGCATGAGGCAAGGTAAAGATGAAAAGTACTGGACATCAGAAAGCACCAGGAAAGCAAATTCTTCTGAGTGGTGCAGTTGATGCAATAGAGGGAAGGGATGCCATCCAGAGGGACCTGGACAGGCTGGAAAAGTGGGCCCATGAGAACCTGATGAGGTTCAACAAGGCCAAGTGCAAGGTGTTGCCCTTGGGTCGGGGCAATCCCAGGTGTGTGTACAGACTGGGAGAAGAACTCCTTGAGAGCAGCCCTGCGGAGAAGGACTTGGGCGTTGTGATCGATGAAAAGCTGGACATGAGCCGGCAGTGCGCTTTTGCAGCCAGGAAGGCCAATGGCATCCTGGGCTGCATCAAGAGAGGGGTGGCCAGCAGGGAGAGGGAGGTGGTCGTCCCCCTCTGCTCTGCCCTTGTGAGGCCTCACCTGGAGTACTGTGTCCAGGCCTGGGGCCCCTAGTACAGAGGGGATGTGGAGCTGTTGGAGTGGGTCCAGAGGACACCACAAAGATGCTCAGAGGCTGGAGCACCTCTCCTCTGAAAGAAGGGCTGAGGGAGCTGGGCTTGTTCAGCCTGGAGAAGAGGAGGCTCCAGGGAGACATCATTGTGACCTTCCAGTAGCTACAGGAGACTTTTAACCAGGAGGGAGAGCGACTTTTTACATGGATTGATAGTGAAAGGACAAGGGGGAATGGTTTTAAACTAAAAGAGGAGAGATTTAGGTTAGATGTTAGGAGGAAATTTTTCATTGAGAGGGTGGTGAGGCCCTGGCACAGGCTGCCCAGAGAAGCTGTGGATGCCCCATCCCTGGATGTGCTCAAGGCCAGGTTGGATGAGTTCCTGGGCAGTCTGGTCTAGCCGGTGGCAACCAGCCCACTGCTGGGGAGTTGAAACTAGATAATCTTTAAGGTTCTTTGCAAGCCATTCTATGATTCATCTTTTCCTTACACTTAATTCATGTTAACAGGAATATTTTGAAAATAAATCTAAGTTACTGTGTACACAAGTCACATAAGTATTCTTCACTGCAAGTGTGAATATTCAGACCATTGGTAATATCATGTGGCTTACGATGCAGAATAAAAAATGACCTTCATGTCCTCTCTGCAAATTTCGAGTTAAAACCAAACAAGACCAGCAGAGTGACTGACAGGATAAAGCTCTGTGTCATTAGGGGTGACACTGTGACTATTCGAGTCAGCGGCACTGACTTCAAAGCGTCAGTATTCCCCTGTTTGATTTTTCATCAGGGCAACAGCTGCCACCATAAGGCAGAGATTCCAAAAGTCGTTGAGACTGGCAAAGTAATTCGCTCATAAAATAGGAAAGTAAATTTTGTAGCACTGGCCCCAAAAGAAGGTATTTACTGTGTGAATTACTGAATAGCTGAGCAGAATTACAGAAGAGTTCTACAGTTATTCTTAAACATGCAACTTCAGTCGACCATTCAAGGACACAAAAAGTTGTAATAACTTTGGGGATTATTTTCAGCACCTTCATGGAAACATGGGGAAAAAAAAAAAAATCTAAGCCTATTGTTGACATTTTCCTGGCAACTGAGTTGTATTTCTGTGCAGGATGAATGAAGGTAGAGCAAGAACCGGTAGGGTGAACAAGTGCAAACCAATTACACTTTTTAAACATGCACACATGTGGGTTGATTTTCTTATTACTATTTTTATTTTTAATCTCAGCCTCATTTGCCTGATGTATCAAGAGCCAGATAACCATCAGGGCAGAGGATCAGCAGCGCAGTTAACTTCAGTCAAAAGAAGAAACTGGTTTGCACGGTTCAGACTAAATAGAGCTTAGAAATTCGCCAGTTGGCTGGCTGGGGACATCACACAGAGCGAGGGCAGGCCATGTTGTGACAGAGCTCTGGAAAACAACCTGTACGTTATGCTGCAACTGCAATGCGATCAAAGAGATTTACAGAAAAATGCATCCATTAGACGTAAACGGCATAACATATAAAGCATAACAAAACAACTCTCAGCTGTTGTATCTCTCTCTACTTACTGCTTCTCTAACAAAAACGAAATTGAAATTTTTCCAGCTGTTTCCAGTTCGTCTGATCTCAAAGTGAGTTGCACTGTACTGCCCCAAAGCTATAGCTTGCTAAAAATAATGGTGATATCTATATTAATGGTTCTTCAATTGCATGCAAGACAAGTATGTTGGCTGGCAGTGGTTACAGGCTGTAACATAACCAAGGGTTTACACGAGAGGCTAAATCATGAAGGTACAGCTCCACAGGGTCACCCACAGCCAGATTACATTTCAGTCACACAAGACACTCTGTCAGCTGTTTACCACATACCCACCCAGTCAGTTTAGCAGATTTTCCAAAACAAAATGAAAATGTAAATCATAGTTAAAATGTCTTACAAGCATTTCTGCTGCTGTAATCAGAGCTGTTAGAACAAAGATCACTCAGTTTATTAGAAAGGTGACATTCCAAGCTTTCTTATTTCAGCTCTGATTCTTTCAGCTCCAACTCTCTACTGCTGCTTCTTCAAAAATATCTTGTCTTTACTTGGTTACAACTTTTTCCCCAAAAAAATTTTAGTTTAAAAATTGGGAAAAACTTTATAAAAGAACACTTCAGTTAACCATTACAAAGTAGACAATAATTTTAATATAAATTAATCTAAAAATTATTAAACATCAAGTAGCACAGAAATTTCTGCCCACTTACAGCTATGCTAGCTTTATTAATATTTCAGTACTTCGCTTTGTTTCTTCTAAAGGGAGGTGACCCATCCACACACCCATGGGAGCAACTCTTGTGACAACTGTTCTGGGGTGACAGCACATAAACCGCGATCTGTTGTCAGGGAACACTTCCCACCGCCCCCCACCTCAGCTCAAGGGAAGTTTTGAACATACCTTGCTCCATGTGATAGAGGATCAGTCGGGCTAAGACCACTTTCATAATGCTCTCTCCATGTCCTGTGGTTGATGTGGCACCAGAATGGTTATCAGCATAACCTCCACTTCCTTTTCAGATGAAAAAAAAAAAAAAGGCAATACTTTGTGTAATACGATTTCTAAGTTCTGCATTAGATATAGTACATACCAAACTTTTCTTCCTAAGGGTCTGGAAAGTTCTGTGCATTTCTAGGAACAAAGTGTCAGTACCTCATGTCTTTCTCACTTCTGCCTCAGTTTCACCACAGAATATATAAGAGAAATCATCAAGGGCTAGAATAAGTCAACTGCCACGCTACAAGAACCAGGAGTCTAGTGAGCTGATGGTGGCACAAGAACCAGGAAAGGGGGGAAATATTTTCCAGAACAGTGAGGGACAGCACACTGAGGATCAGCAGGACAGCCATAGGATGCAGAACGGCAGGTCGCACAGCATAACAAAGAGGGAAGGAATGAAGGAAGATCTCTGAGGACATTGATGAAGCGTCAAAATTTGTGGGGGGCTTAACTGTAAGAGCAAGGTGAGAGCAGAGATTGAAAAGCCTGGGCTGTGGTGAAGCATCATGAGGCACCCTGAAGAATCTCTCAAGTCCTCACCATAGGCAGAGTACTTCTTTTGTTTGAACTCCCACCCCTTTTTCTTTTTTTTTCCCTCTCATCCTTGTTTTGCTGGCACATTCCACACCCTGTTCTATACCAAGCTTCCGCTTGCTCAACACCCATGTTTCTAGCACATCTCCTCAGAAAAATATCTCCCAGGAGCTGGGGAGGTACATACCACAGCATTACATGGATAAACAAGGCACTGGGGGAGGGGAAAGAGGTGCAGAAGAGCCACAAAAGTTTCCTCCCTTTCCTGCCTTCCTGATCAGATCAGCCCCTTTCAACAGACCATGATTTACGTGTGGAAAAACACTGCCACAACCAGCCTGTCAGCCCCCTCTCAATAGGCTCAGATCTTTAAAGGGACAGCTGGCATTGCTGTGGCCAGTCCTGCAGACCTCAAGTAAGAACAGGAGGGGAAACCAGCACACTGAACAGTGCCCAGCGCCACTTCTCCCCCCCAGACGTGTCCCATACACGGGCATAAATGTACAGGGCATAAATGCCCTGAACACGAGCTACCTAGGAAAAGGCCATTTGCAGTCAGAAGGCAGCGGTCAGGAATGAAGCTGAAAATCACACTCTGAATACAGAGGCAGGATATTAGTAACTCACGATGTGAGAGAAGTTGGTACTAGTTCTGTAATATAATCGTGTACTGCCAACAGCAGTGCTATTTGAGTTTGGAACATGTTTTACTAAAAATAATTATTTTCCAAATCCCAGCTCAATGGTATAACCCTGAAGCAATCAAATGGCAAGTTTGTCCCATGAGCGGAACAAGCCTGGGGAGGGGATTTCAAGTGTCTCTTTATACTCTGATAAGAGATCTCTTAAAATATTTCCTTTATTCTACACCACATCTATTAGGCTCTGAGGCAGCCTTAGCTGGGCTCTCTAAGAACAGGAATTTACTCCAGGTTGCCAGCCATTTTGCAATCCTGGCTCGCTGATACAACGAGCAGTAATTACACCTACTTGAAGCATCAAGAAAACAGCTTCTTAGAACAGAACAGGCTACATTTTTGGCTTAGCTGTGAGCATGGAGGTACACATGGATAGCTTTGTTAGAATGAAAACAGAATTCAGGAAGGGGGAAAGAAAAAAAGAAAGTAAATTGCCTTCCCCATTTTCCAGACAGAAAAGTGCTGGGTGGTGATGACAGCACCGTATTGCCAACTCCTAATCCCTGTTGGTATTAAGGAGCTTCAGTTCTGATGCATGTGAGCGCTAGACCTTGGTTTCAGGTGTATCACAATTTCTGTTTCATTGCACTATGAAAAAGGACAGTGTGTGTGATACTTTTTTTTTCCTTTTATTTTCAATGAGTTACCTCCAAAAAACGAGCGACAAGTCCCCACACCCCATACCTATGCATGCTGTGTCACCAACACGGCCAACCAATTTATTAGAGAGTCCTCCAGTGGATGTTGCACAAGCTACGTTTCCTTCACTGTCTATAGCAACAGCACCGACTGTTCCGAGATCTCTGCCAAGAAAAACAGTTCACAAAATCAGGTAGAATTCAAGCATACCTGCCAAAGCACGTTGCATTTATCTTCCAGGTAGCTTTAAAAACAGATTACTGCAAAAAATTCCTGCTCATCATAAAGCCATTTTTACCATGCTTCTCGTTACAAAAATCACAACCAATAAATGACGATTCTCACAGCTTTTTGTTTAATAGCACAGAAAACACTCCTGACTTCGGTTTTCGTTTTTTGTTTTTTTTTTTTTTCCCAACCATTTGATCTCTCCTCATGACTTGTTTACAGTCTCAGCATGGAAGTGTCAGCTTGGGGAGGCAGAAAAAGCACAACACAGACACGCACAGGGCAGAACCATTTCTATTGTTTTTTGGCCGTGGCACACCTGACGCACAGCCCTGCCCTGAGCAGCAGCTCAGAGACACAAGAACTGCCTCCCCTGCCTCAGAGGGCTGTTAACCGGAGCTGGGAAGGACAATGTGTGTAAACAAGCAGATACACAAAAGGACAGCAGTGTTATGAATGCACTGAATCATTTCCTTCCTGTTCCTCCTCTTTCCTTTTCCTTATTCCCCTAAATGCTAGAATGCCACAAAAAAGGTTATTTATGTGCCTTTCAACTAGCATTGTTCATAATGCATCATTAATACATATCTGCCTCTCTGTTCTTGGTAGCTAAGCAATCTTGAGGTTTAAATCGTGGCCAGCAGAATCTGTTAAAACTCCACACCAGCTTAAAAATCTTCATTCAGTGAAGAAAATAAAAGTCTCAACTATTGCTTGATTTCTTCAGCAAAATCATATACAATAGGATGCTTGAAAAACACACGTAGAAGAAAGGCCACAGTAACTTCCTGTAACAGCTACTGTACTGAGAAGCACCAGTTGGAGTGTCCACATATCCCAATCTTGGTAATTCATGTAGGAGCACAAAACAGCATTTGGTTTACAGGATATCCAAAAAATCCAAATCCTTCCACAAAGGAAAAGAATTTGTGCCAGTCCTTCAAGGAGCTGCCCAACAGGGGAGTGAAACAGGAAAACCTTTGGATGTTGTCTGGACACTGGTGAGGGTCTCTCTGTAACCCCCAAAATCTAAGCTATGGTCAAAGTCAAAGTCTTTGTGCACCGCGAAACCCAGACAGTTTCTCACAGAACCAACTTCCTGTTCCTTGCTGCTCTTGTGGAATACCCTGCTGCCAGTCCCTGCCCTTCATTCACAGGGATCCAAAGCCGCCTGGTGACTCACAGGCCTTACAGACTGCTCTGCTATTCACATGGAGTCAGACCTCTCAAACTGGTATGCTGGTGCAGATGGGCTTCCCACCCCTCCGTCTTTTACAAATGATTTCCTGGGGAGACTCAGGAGGATCAGTGCTCCCTTGCACACGTGTAGTGCTCTTCAACCAACTCCAGTCAGATCCTCCTGAGAAATTCAGGATGGCATGTCCAGATGGACGTTTTCCAAGGTATGTATTTACCTTAAGCAACCGTGAGACTAACAGAAGTTCACAGATCCCACCTGCAGCAGGTGTCTGCTTTGGTACAAGAGGTCAGCTGGAGACGAATAAAGTGAGTGTGTCCAACACACCTGAGCTGTTGTGGAGCAAACACAAAACTAGACTAATTCTTACTGCACCTTTAAACATTTTTACAGCTTCCCTGTCAGGTTTTCTTTGTTTACATCTGCGTTGCCTTGTTCTGAAGACGGACAATCTGCTGCATAGCCCATTGGCTCAGAAACATTAACAAGGCAGGCAAAACTAAGTAGAGATATCATAACATAATCATGTCTAATGGTAGTTAGTGACAGGAGGAAGAAACTCAACAAGTACCTGCAGTATACTAGCGGATGCTATTAGTATTTGATCTATCAGTAATTATTGCCATGGACTGGATGAATTATGATACACAATGGATGTGTTCTTTCCCTTTGCTCTAAATCTTTCATTACCCAATACCCATGAAGTTACATGCACCTATTCTATACCAATTCAGTGAATAAAACATCTATTTTGTCTCAGCCCTGTACCAGTAGTAGGGTTTTCTGTCAACTGCTGTCAAGGGTCCTTTCATCTAAGACCTCCTCGAGTTCTTCTTGCCCCAGCAGCCTACCCTGCCACCTCACAGCCAGGCTCTGCCACCTTTCTGTGGCGTTCTCAGGGAACCTTCAGCAGCTCCTGAAAAGTGTAAGGTCAGAATCTTTGGGCTGAGACTGAAAGGAAAAAAAAAAAAAAGCACACTTCATTCTCAGCAGAAGGGTGCTAGGCTGCACATGTGATGGACTCATAAGCCTTGAACAGAAATGAATGCAGGCTTCTAACCAGCCAGAGAGAAAGGTCTCTCTTCTGGAGACATCGAGATGTGCTTGGAGAGCTATGAACCCCCACGGTTTCCAGAACAGCTGATACATTGTGAGGACCAAAGGACTAGAAGTAAAGCACACACCAACCTTCACACTCCCAGTATGAGCCGGTATTATGTTGCCTCTGACCAGAACTACTTCACCTCTGCCTGTTCGCTTCAGGCAAGTTTCTGCATAATCGCTGTGGACATAATTAGGAAAAGGAACATTCCACACAGCACAGGAACAAACGGGCTGGCACAGAGAGACCCTGTTCAGCTTGTGAGTTTGTGCCGGCGGTTGAGGGCCCTGCTTGTCAGGAAAAGCACAGCATGGCCAAGACAAGCAGGTCTCAAGTGGTTCAGAAATGCACAAACATTCTATATTGGGTATTCCAGAGGAGGACAATGCTGAGTTTAAGCTGCCTAACACAGTTAATTATAAATCTTATAAACTGCTTATAAATCTAAGCAGTTATAAAGACTGGAGACTCAGATGCCATGCTTCTAACGCCTATTTTCAGAACGGCCAAGTGTCAGTGGTGGCTATACCATCCTCAGAGTTCTTGGTAATGAACTAGAACAGCACACAGCCCTCGCACACTGCTCAGATCAAAAAAACCTCTGTTGGATACAAGATGAACCATGACTGAAACCTTATGGTCAAAGAACAACGTCGTTTTGTTTACAAGACCGTAATTTACACTTGTCTCATGAATTTGTTTTTCCTTCAAGCGATTTAATGAAAATAACATACAGCTTGTACCTATTATGGCCTCATTTCACTGACTTTAATTAACATGCCCACAGAAGAAGCTGCTGCTTCTGATCTACAAATTCTTCAGCTCTGCTACCACTTTGCAGAACAGACGAGCAGCAGCATGCAAACAGCATGTTCCTGTGCAGCAACCACTGCCGCACAAACGCAAACCCAAACCAATTGAGTATTTGTGCCTACCTCACAGGCATACAAACCATTTCTGACGCCTCCTGATTTTCATTCCTTTCCCATCCACCTTGCCTTCCTCTCTGGTTTGTTAGGTGAGGCCTGCTTATTTTTCGAGTGACTTTCATTCTGCTGAGTGCAATACCACCTGATAGCATCTCTTCTCACACCCACCACTACACTGAGCTTCTGGGTCCGTTTTTTCTCCTCCTACCTACAGTAATCAGCAGCCATAATCAGCATTCAGCATGTTACCTGGTCAAAACACGATGTATCTTAACCACCTCATCCAGTTCAAAGACACGTCAGATGATCTGCTTAACAAAGACTAGCTTTATGATTGTTACTATTATTATTATTTTTTTTACATGGACTTCATCATTTTAAGTAGTGCACTGGAGATTTTTCAATTCACAGTTTCTCCTTGGAAAACATCTATACAAAGGTGAAGCATCCTTGTACATAAACACTGCTCTAGGTACTTCTACAGCTGGTGCTTTTAAGAGCAGTAACTGTTCTAATTTCATCCTCCACTAATGCCACAATACCTAGTGACTGACAATCTTCCTCCTGGAGCATCAGTAAGTTTGTTCAAGTTTGTTCCAGTCACTTTAGCCAATTCACTGGAAGCTTGATGTTGAGGATTTTTTTGGAAGACATAGCATGAAGACTGTGTCACACCACAGATCACTCAGAACTGAAACATTCTCAAGTCTGAGAAGGAGCCTTCAGGCTTTGGGATTGTTTTTTTTTTTTTGTTTTTTTTTTGGGGGGGTGGGGCAGGGCGGTGGAAATGAAGCACAAATTACTTGAGTTTAAAACCAAAAAGTTATAAAAACCTACTTCTGGAACTCTTCAGGGTTGGAATCTGGCTCAAGGTTCTTCTTCCATCTCTCCCGAGATCTCTCAGTTATGAGTTTCTCCCCCGGAGTCTCAGGAACACCCATGGCCTGAGCAAAGAGTTGTGCACCATGGTCGGTCAGCAGCATGTGCTTTGTCTGCAGAAAACAGGCAAGAAATCCGTTGACTATCCTTGTTTTGCCTCATACGGAGCAGTTGTATAGTCTCTATTTCTGCAAGTATGCACACCAAGAAAATTCCAAATTTTGTTTTTAAACTTCCTGGATTTCTGTGCCTATATCCTCTCCCACTAGCAGAAAAATGCTTCAGCTCTCCCAAACACAGACACATTCATCATCAGGATGGTAGAACGGCATTTATCTATTTAATATTTACAGCAATGCGTAAAATAAAAATGGAAAACTTTTTTTTTTTCCAGTTTGCACACAACTTGTTTGTGCTGATTTCAGTGCATCACCAAATCATTACTTAACTAAAAAGTATTTTGTCCAGTTAACTAAGAGCTCTAGAAGGATTTTACTCAGAAGGAAGAGATGCTAAATAAATTCCCAGTCTGTTTAAAGGTATTGCACCTTGTAGGAGTGAAATAAAAAAAAAATATATTATGATACAGTCAAGTGTTTATTATTACCAGCTAAACCATTTATTCTGGATACTTCCTTCAACACGCTACTGTTCTTACAGACCCAGAATTTCATATTTAGGAACAGAATACTATTCTAACAGATTTAACAAAAATAGTTTGCTCTCTTCAAACAGCATTTGCATTTGCAGAAGCTCTGCTTTGATTCCTTTATTTAGCAAAGCACTCATACCAGATCTCAAGTCAACAGCCTTGGTTAAAGGCATGCTTCCAAGTCTGTATGGCTGGCTTAATTCCTACTTTGGAGAAACCTGCCAGGTAAGTTTGTTTCATTAACCCTTATGCTTCAGCAGGAGCTCTGAAATCTAATTTATTTTCTTAAATCAGTATCCAGAACTAAGCATCAACTCCTTGGAGCACTGCATGGCTGTTAGTTGCTCATCAGAGTCTAGGAAGACGCTGGAGGAGTGGTGGCCTGACAACGCAGCGTGGAGCTACCGCAGAGCCCAGCAGCTAACTTCAGGCATGCCTGTATGTCTGTGCAGCAGCACGGCACACCAGTGCCAGCTAAGGTCCCAAAAGCAAACTCAGGCAATGCTGGGCACCCAGAAGCACATGTTCTGCTTCGCAGCCCACAGAGGGCACGCCAGAAGTTTGGTATTTGTGGCACACTGCATTCCGCAGGACACTGACAGTCTCGATGCTTCATTCTTCCAGATGCCGCGGACCATCAGCTTCTGTTGATTTCCAAAGCAATGACAAGCAATCACTCCCATGGCAAAGCTCGATTTGAGCCTAGCTTTGAGGACCTGAGCCAAATCTCTGCCCAAACCACACGACCTGAGCTCTGCTTCACCCTGCCACATCTCTGCGCTGACCCTTTTGAACACCTACACAAGCGGGAAACGTGAGGCTGCATTAAAAGTACTCCTGAATGGTCAGTCACTCCGGTGGTGGCCCTAACATCAAGCACCTTTAAGAATGAAAGCATCTCTTCATTGACAAATGAATTCTTCAGTTCATGAGCTCTAGGGAACAAGGGGAATAGTTACAAGGAAGAAGCCTGTTACGCATCTGAAAGAGAGGACAACAGCCCTGCAGCTGCATGCTGTCCCCAGACAGCAGAAGGCCCACCTACTGTAACAAAGCCCGGGCTTCCTCCACCTGGAAGGGAACTTCTTTGTGCAACACTGCCACCCCCTCTGCCTCTGGAATTAACCGCCACAGCACACCATTCACTAGTTCAAATTTCTAGAAAATACCATTTGACTCTTCTTTTGTGCCCACCTGCGAAACAAGGCTGTCTCCTCCATCACTTGCTTTCTTCAGGAATGCAATTACCTTCTAGTAAGTTTTTTTTCTTTCTTTTCTTTTCTTTTTTTTTTAAGAAAATAAAGTTTTATTGTAAAAAAAAAAAAAGTAATTTCTTGATGTTCTCATATGCAGATCCTGATAACACCTTTGTGAACTGCAGAAGCAAGAAATATTTGCAAATAGAGCAATGAGCTTCTATGATAGCTTTTTGCAGTCCCCACTGAAAACAAAGTACCTTAGGGAGCATTCAATATGTACTGTCCATCACAAGAGCTAGCAGAACACTGCCAAGAAACCCAAAAGTACATTTTTCTGTCTCATTCTTCTACAGTCTCATGAATACATTTGTTAACTTTCTTAAGTGTCTAATTTTTCTGGGACGCATTTACACAGAGTAATACAAAAGGAAAAAAATAAAGAAATAATGGCTTCCAGAGATCTTAATAACAGGCAACAAATGTTGGCAAGCTCAGTCAACTTCATGCGAAGCAGGGAGGAGAAAATCCCCCACCTTCCAGCTGCTGGCCTGAAGTTTACACCAGCTCTCTATTTAACAACAGCCGCAGCGCACCAAGCACAGCAGAAGCGTCCACCTCTGCCTCGAGAAGCCTACATTCTCCTCTGATTTAAGAGCTGAGTGACGCAGCAGGGAAACACGTGTGCACAGACACCGCATGGACAGCAGTGGCCCAGTGCTCTACCATTCACATGGTGCCCACCCAACAAGGTGCTTAACCGTTAAGCAAAACGGGGCATTTCAGCGCATCATTCTGCTCTTGGTCTCTGCAAATGGGGGAAATTTAGTGGGAACTTCACTGCTGTCTCAAGTATTGCTTGATTCTGGTTCTCTCCTTTCTCCTACATGGAGATGGATTTGGGCAAGTTTGAGCCCAGTGAGTGCCACAACGTACAAATCAATGTGCACGACAGCCTGAGGAGCCACTCCGACCACCAGGTGGAGCCCACACTGTTCCACACTAGGAACGGAAATGAGAAAACAGTACAAGCAGGTGGGGAGCTCTTCTGTTTGTTGCTTCGTTTGGATTTGGGGAACTGCATGTTTTAAACCTCTCTGGAGCAGTGATGCCTCTCAATACCACTGGGAAATAAGCATCCAAAATCTTTAGGAGCCCAGGAAACACCAACCTTACCACCCATGGGTTACAGAGTTCCAAGTATTGTTAATTATTCACAGCAGAACCAAGCAAATACAATACACCCTGAAAAGTACTGTGAAACAGCCTGGGGTGGTGGTTGGTGCCCCAGAATTCCTGCCTAAGGTGAACAGGGGAAAAACCAGTTTGTAGTTCTGATACTCCAGTCTGTAACACCTGCCAGGAAACCAGCAGAAGCTCACCTCAAGATGCATCAAGCAATTTTGGTTAACATCTGCATTTGAATTTTGTCAGCTATGCAGAATTTATCGCATCTGGGCAAACAGAAGTACACCATACCACAAAATGGAAGTGCTTCTCATTTCATCTTTTCAGTGCAAAACCACTACACGTGGCCTTGTACAGCTGAATTTTTTATTTACTTTTAAATTTGGCTTCAGTGGTTTTGAACACCTGAAGCACCACACTGACACAAAAGACCTTAAAGTAGATGAGAAAGACAGAGGGCAAGACTTTTTTTTTTTTGGGGGGGGTTGGGGGGAGAGGGGGAACTTTGGAAAGATATGTTGTCAAAAAAATGTTGTTTTACCTTGTTCACTTAAACGAGGTTTTGTCATAGAGGAGATAAAATCAGTGTTTTTGAACATAAAGCTAACAACTGCCATTAAAAGAAATGATCTACAGAAAAAAGTACACAGCTTTCCCCCCTCAGCATACTAGAGGACATCTTTCCCCTAGCCCTCCAACTACATTCTCAAATTGTGAAAAAACACAGTCTTGTGAAGCTGCTTGCCATCTATACTCATTTCTTTGTCCTAGCTGAGTGACAGAATAAACCTCGTGTGAAGGAGCAAAAAGCTCATTCATCACATGTTTTAATGCCGTTTTGTAGTAGGCACACACTTTAAAGTATATTTATATTTAATATCTTAGTGAGATAACTTTTCTGCTTTTAAAATCAGAACTATCCTCCACCTAAGGGCAAAAATAATTCCTGTCTCCTCTGGAATCTGCTGAGGACAAACTGCGCTTCAGCCTTCTCTACGGGTCACCAAAAGAGGTTTTTCGAAAGTCACCTTGAACGTTTAAAGAAATATACACCCTCTCTGTTAAAATGTGTTAGTAAGTTGCAAATACAACCCCTTTTCAACCACGGGCAGCTACAGGATGAGAAGTCTATGCTCCAAAGACAGTACAAAGTTTTTGATCGCTGTCATAGCCTGGTGATGACAAAACAGATCCTCATGTCCCACGGACGGCTCACCCTAAGCATCAGCTGCACCAGCTGTGCCATTTCTGAAAAACAACAGACATCTGCTGTGGTAGATCTTACAAGGGACCCCTCAGTGGAAGAAGGTGGGGTTGGTTTTATGTAGGACCAGCAGCAATCTCTTGGCTGCCCTGGGAGGTTTGATGCTCCTGGAAAATCACTGTCACCGTCACACAGTGCCAGTGTTCCCTTCTGATGCTGGAGGGTCAGCACTTAGCGCTAAGGCTTCCTGATCAGGTCCCAGTGGAGAAGGCCACCTAGAATTCTCCAGAACTTTTACATGGACAAATACATTGTTGGCTCGTTAATTCAGTTTCATGCCATTGCAAAATTGCTAGCACATTTTCCAAGTTTTACCTTGCCAGTTCAAGCAGGAGACCCAGGGAGAGCGTAAAAGCTCTACAAACAAATAGTAATAATAAAGAAACCTAAAATCTTCAGTCGTGGAGACACACAAGTTTGACATGTTGTGGCCAGTTTATCCTGCAGCTTCCAATTGCATGACAGAACTCAGGTTTCCTTAGTGTGCTACTTTTAATAAACAGCACTCTTAGAAAAAAAAAAAAAAAAACTTAAAAGTTCTNAA
Source organism: Alectura lathami (assembly GCA_013399715.1). NCBI lineage: Eukaryota > Metazoa > Chordata > Aves > Galliformes > Megapodiidae > Alectura > Alectura lathami. The sequence continues at coordinate 83,949 of VXAV01000012.1, forward strand.
AAAAAAAAAAAAAAAAACTTAAAAGTTCTTCATAGTCACAACCACAGTCTCCAAGCGCTACCATCTATTTCTCATTCTTCCCTGGTTTAAGGGGGGATTCACAAACATCACCAAGGTGTATCAGTGTACCAGATGGAGTTCCAAGCAAAAAAAAAAAAAAAAGTTTCACATTCCAGTACACATTCAGCATACCTTTTCCATGACAAGTCGAGCTAGTTTTACAGGGTTTGCTATACATTTAACTGCAGATACTGCTCCAGAGGCTAGATTTTTTCCATCCATGATAATGGCATCCATTTCTACTTCACCTTTTTCATTTAGAACAGAACCACAGCCTAAAGACCAGAGAAAAAAAAAAAAAAAAAAAAAAAAAGGGGGGGTAACAAGGGAAAAAAAGAAAGTCACAAAGTTATTAAGAGCTAACCGTCAGCTGATCCATTTATTAGATCTCATCAAGCAAACTGTCTCTTTCCTGGTTTGTTGTCTGACTTACTGGAAGTGACTGCCTCCCGAATGCAAACAGACTATCGGAAACATTGCTGAGTACACCCACAAAATCCAGCCATTAGCAGCAGTCTCATGGGGTGCAATGGCTACCTAAAAAATTGGGTTTTATTTTTATATGATGAAAAACACACTTGAAACTCAAACAAACTGCAAATTCCGTAATAAGTCAGCGTACAGAATGCCATTTATGCCATCCCATCCACAACACAAGGTATGGAAGTTAAAATGACAAACAACCAGGAACAAGATTCGTTATCCCCCAGATCACTTCACACGCACTTAAAGCTATTTCACTGTTTCTGCAGCTGTAGACACAACATAACCCAGCAAGACAGCGCAGCGTTCAGTCCTATCAAAAGATTAATGCCACTGAGCACTCCAAGAAGCCGCCAAAATTGCCAGAGCACAACAGAAGTGTCCACTCACACTGTGCCAAGGCCTTGAAATACCATGGTCTTCATTACCAAAGAGCAGTAGATGAAGGAAGTATTTTTAAAAAGTAATGAAATGCTGAGTAGTTATTTTAGTCTGTAACCATCAATGCTAACATTAACCTGATGGAAAATTAATGAGATACAAGATGAGACAATGCAAATAGGTTTTGCTGGTTTTTTAAGAATGTCAATAACTGTATCACAGGGGAATGCTGAGCTGTAAGTCAACAAGTGCACAAGCCTTGCTAATTGGGCTGGAGAAGCCTGAACTTAAAAAGAAATAAAAAAAAAATCATGGTAGCACACACAGCAGCTCAGGTAGAAAGACACAAACACTGTACAGAACTGAAACAGTTTTTTGTTTGCTTTTCCCGTAACACCAACATTAAACAGGTCAGAAACTGCTGCTGCTAACTGTTGGCATCAGGCTTCCACAGCTGTGCACTTCAGATCTGGATGTACAATGTTAAACCCTCAGTTACAGGAGGCAACAAAACTCTGTAATCCTCCTCCTGGAGTCCCCAACCCCACCTAACACACATAGGGGCCTGAACTCTGCCCCAGAGGGTTACTGTTTGACCCCCTTCACCTGTATTAACTGTTTCTGGGTTCAGTGCCACATCATTCAGAATGTGCTGATTTCTGGACTGCACTGATGTGTGGAGAGCTTACATGCGACTCCCTTCTGCCACCTGTGCTCAGATAATTCTCCCAGAATCTCCCTTATTCTGACGTAAGGAATGGTCCTCTTTTATTTCTTAGAGAAACTCTTCCAGCTTCCTTTGACAAGGCAGGCTCTGCTCTCACTCATGCTCACAGAATTCCCACTACAACTGGGGTGCACCCTCAAGTATCGGTGATCAGAACCACGGTCCCAGAGGAAGCTCTACCAGTCCCTGCATCACTGCATTAAGAGCGCCCTGTGCCTGCTGGAGATCTCTTAGGATTTCCTGAATGTTCCTCAGCAGAAAACTGTAGGACCCAATTTGATCACGACACCCATTCCTCCCCATCTTTGTTGTTACCTCGCAGCAATGTCTGTGTTCTTCCAGAAAATATTACAACAAACCCCACTCTTACTTTACAGAGATAAATTCCACATGTTGACCTTCAAACAGCCACTCCAGCCAGGGCCCTCTTCACAGAGCTGTCAGCCCACTTCTGCCAGCCCCTGCGAGCAGCTGTACCCATGCACTGACACAATCAGGTGTATCGTAAGTGACCACAGCACTACCACAGGACTACCATGAGGAGCTAGATGGATGGTCTGAGGTAAGGAAAATGTATTCTGTCACATCTCAGCTCCCTTCTTGTCACCCATTTCACAAGCTCAGAAAAAGCAGTATTAGTGGCAAGACCACAAATAAAGAGTTACCAAAAATCTTGCATGAATACTGCTAGTTATTGTGATCCTACTTACCAGAGTAAGTGCCCAAATGACACAGACTGCTGCTTACCATTTAAATAAATAAGCCTAAAAAGATCATTACAATGAAAGCTTTTGGCACAGAGAATCACATTCAGCTAAAATGTATTTCCCATCTACATAGTTCTGATTTACAGAACCATTAAAACCAGTCCATAAGAAACTAAGAAAGCATGCAGTTGTTCACATGGAATGATTAAGAGATGAAAACGATCTTTCAGCTTGAATTCACAGTGAAGTTGCTTCCACATTAACGCTGGACACCTAATGTTGGCAGAAAAAGATACTCCTCAAGAATTTGGATTTTTTCTCCTGCACTAAAGAAGCTGATGGCTTTAAAATCGCAAATCTAAACTGTCTGAGCAGAGACATGTTTTGAGACGTAACCCAACGCTGCAGAGAGAACCAAAGGCCAAATAGATACTGATTTACTGACCTGAGCAAAACAAAGTCCTAAAGGTTAGTGACTGGTTTAGAGAACAGGTGAGGAGAAGTAAAAGTTAAACGGGAGAACACCAGCCTGATGTTAATTATACAGCAGCCTCATGGTACTCACACCTCTTAGTTCTGCCGCAGTCTGAACCTTCTAAAAATCATGAAGTTCAACCCAAGTCAGCAACAAAACACTTAACACTTTCATATGAAGTAAAATCTTTCCATTTTTCTCAATTACAAGGTGAGAAGGAAAAAGAGAGTCTGTGCAAATTAAATGTCCACACAAGAAATAGGTATGTTATCTGAGATACTGAACTTTGACAGGTTTCTCTTTCCATGTTCATTCCTGACATACCTTCCTGGGGATGGTGAAATGTGTTCACTGAAATGTATCTAAATAGTGAACTCCACACTACATGATCAGGAGAAGAATGCTGGACTGTTAGCTAACATTAACATTAATTAACATGTGTGACTAGGAAATTCAGTTACAAACCCTTGCTGTATAAATTCATAACTCATATATCATTGGTGAACGATTTCTGTGATAGCATTTATGAAGGCAATAATTACACGCATTAAAGAAAATAAAAACACCTAGAATCTCCCCAGATAGCCTTCTTTTAGCAAGAGGTAAAGGTCAAGAATTAAGGCTTAAATATTGCTGCAAGCTTTGTTCAAGTGACTGTAATATGAATATTAACTGAACGTACACTCTGTTAAGGAGTCCATGTGTCAAAACTGAAGACACAGCACAGTAACGGGGTGAGATTTACAGAACATACCATGCTATTGTATTATACTGATAAACTATTTTGTGACACCAATGCACTGCAATGCAATGCATTACTGCACTGCAATGTCCATAATTCAAGGAGAATGCAAGCCAGCGTTTTCAGAATGATTAGCACAAAACGCTGAACATTACAGAAGGATTATGCACCCATTTAATTCTTGAAAAATTACCTGCATTAAAATGAGGATCATCTTCCATTGACCGTACTGCCTCCTCTACTGCATCTAAGGCACTGCCTCCTCGTTTCAGGATGCCGTAACCTCGCAGCGCAGCTTGGACAACGCCAGCACGACTGCCCTGCTCCCGCTCCTTGAAGATGCGGCCAGCTCCGCCGTGCACCACAATGACAGGCCTCATCCTTCCAAGCTCCTTCCAAGGATTTCAGCTGTGCCAACAGGTTGCTCTTAGCTGGCCTGTTTTGGAAAGAACAGCATTTAGTATTTGTTTCCTTGCACACAGAGACAGCCCTGCAGGTAAGCCAGCAGTTAGGCTCAGCTTGACCCCGGTGAGTTCACCTCTCAGGAAGCTGAGCACTCCCACAAAGTTGCTCCTACATCCGTGTCCCGCGGCCGAGGCACCAAAGAACCCAGCGCAACCCGGGGCCCACCGGCTGGGAGCAGGGCGCTGGACGGGTGACCCCTGCCGGGCCCTGCCCAGCAAGGCCGCTCCCGGATGTCAGGGTTCAGCACCAGGCCTGTCTGCTGATGTTATTTTAAAAGTTACACTGCAACTAGCATGTGGGCCGCAATCCTGTGCGCTGCTCTTCGCACTAGATGAGTAACCTCATCCTTCAAATACAATGCTACAAGGAGAGGTAAAGCCACTGACCCAGCCTGAGCTAGTTGTTTGACTGCTGCCTGGATTTAAAACCTCTGACCTCATGAAAAACTTTGTGCAGCAAAACAAGGCACTTAACTGCAGCCGTTTTTATTGCTCACTGCCTCCTGTGAGCAAAACAGTGCTGCTACACATCTCTGGATGCAAAGGAACCTCATCCCCACCAAAAGCCATGAGAAAAGACTCTTGCTGGCGTGACAGCAGCGGCCAGCTCGCACCGGCACTGTCCAGCACAGGGCCAGCCACAAACCGCGCTGCTTGGGCCCTGCCATGTCAGACGGGGCAGCAACGCCTCGGTTTTCACCGGGGCGCTGCAAGCGAGGCCTTCCTCCCTGAGGCTGCGTTTTTAGTTCAGCCGACAGCCGCGCTCTTCCCTCCGCCACGGCCAGGCTCCCGCTGCCCGGGGAGGAGCAGCCCAGCACCGGGCTCTCCTCAGCCGCGGCGGCGGATCGAGCCCTCCGCGCTGCCTCGCGGCCGGCCGCCTCCCG
>VXAV01000012.1:89170-104848 GCA_013399715.1 Alectura lathami
GGGGCTCGCGTGGGGCCGCGCCTCGCTGCGGGGAGCCGCCTCGGTGGCCGGGCACCTGGAGCTTGGGGCTGGGCGGTGCGGGTGTGTAGGCGGCCACGGAGCTGCCCTGGCTCCCAGCTCGGTGAGCTGCTGTCCCCGCAGCCATTGCCTGGTGGAAACAAGCGGTCGCTGCCTCACCCCCGGCTCAGAGAAGGGCTAAGTGTGGTTGGTGTCCAGGGAGAAACGTCTGCCACACCGGTTCCACAAAAACCAGGAGCCGTGGCCCGGCAGCACGGTTTCTTCCAGCTGGTGACACATCCCCGTGTCCGACTGCCTGCTGTGACGGTGCCCGCCGCAGGACCCGTCCCCAGGGCCCCGCTCAGTTCCGCGATGAGGCGATAACAACTTTCATTTCTTCTCCTTGATGTACCTTTTCCTATCAGATATTACACCACCTTTAATTTCCTCGTCGCTCACCACCGCTTGGTTTCTCCTCAAGTGGAACGAGAAAAATGACACCTCTTCCCCAAAGCAGAGCCCAGCAATACCTGCCATCCGCCCTTCCTTCTGCTTTCCTGCAAGCGAGCTGGGAGTATTCATCTCCAGAGCTCAAACTGCATAAATGTATGTGAAATGGAACTGGGTGCAACCCTGGAAGGCGCAGACAGATCTGAGTCTTCAAGCTGAAACAGACCAAACAACACTAAGTGGTGTATGTCCATTTAGATCCTAAACAGATGACAAAGGTAAGAGATAAGCGTGCCTTTATTATTTGTAATAGTAGGCTGCTGGTGGAACATATAGTTGCTGTAAAAAGAGCTACCAAAAATTCTTTCTGGAAAGGAAAATACTTCAAAAATACAGTGGGGGGAAGAAAAAAAAAAAAAGTTAGTTAAAAAAAAATTTCTATCTTTCTTTACCTTTATGGTAAAAACAATGAGAATTTCTCAGAATTTGTGACAACTCTACTTGAGTAGTAGTCAGCCTTCTTGCTTCACTGTTCCTCGTTACTTCACCACCTCTTCCCTTCCTTTTTTCTCCCTTTTTGTCGCTTTAAGCCAGGCTGCAGGGAAAGCAGCAAATGCAGTCTGCTCTGGACACATGAGGAGCTGAGATGATGTGGCCCTGCGCAACGGAAAGGATTTACGGCAATGTGTGGTCACTCAACTGAAGATCTGTTTTGATCCTGGATGTTGCTTTAAAATGAATTAGTGTGGTGTAATTAAAAGAAATGACACTGGATGTTTTTTCATTGTCACTGATAGGATTAACAAAGAAGAATTAAAATCTGTATGTGAATTATTTGAGAGTACCTCTTTTTTAATAGAATATCTTGCTTTCAGAGGTAGTGTGAAAACAGAAACTGATACTAATTAGATAAAATACTTGAGAATAATTATTTCAGTTGTTCACATGGACAATTTATATTTAAATTTATAAAACAACCTTAAATTGCAATATTAATGTTGGTCTAATATTGTCATGATTCAGCAAAGTGAGCCACTTGATAGAACTGGCGTAGTCTCTTTCTTCATGAATTTTCTAGCCTAAGCCCCTTTCAGCCACCTTCTTTGCCACTCTTTTTTAAACTGAGTCACAGCCAGTTTCCAAATTAACGTTGGAACAGCAAAGGGAACACTGATGCTGCCTGGAGAGGGCTGCCAAAGCATCTGACTTACCAGGGGCAGCCGGTAAGGTAAACGCAATTATGGGAGAAAGCATTCCTTATGAGCCAGCGCTGAGCTACTTCCTGCCTTCTTCACCGAGGGACAGTGGTCTTTTAAACCTTCCTATGGGAACAGGATGTTTAACAGCGTAATTAGGAAAATACTGTACGATGATGAGTTGAACTGGGCAGAGTAAGCGAGTATACCGACAAAGAATTTCATAGAAGTTAATGACATTGTGTATAATGAAATGCTGTAAAACCTCACAGAACTTACTGGAAAGTATATTTTTAATTTCATAACTAATATTTAGGGTTTCTTTAAAGCAATGTATTGTATTCCATGCCATGAATCTGTCCTAAGACTATGTAAACTGTTAGCACAAGTTTTAAACAATTGTTATAAAAACATGTTGACTTCATTCCTGCTAATTTTTTGAGAGCTTTGCATATTTTAATTGCTAGAGTAGCAACTTTAAAAATATACAGCATTAATGAGTTCCTCTGCATGTGCAGCCTTGTGGAGATGAGCGTCGCTGCTTATAAGCTCAAGGTGATGTACAAGAAAGAGGTGGGAATATATTACAGTAAGAGAGTAAGGGGCAGAGGGCTGGAGCTGGGGGGGAAATGATCACACCACCCGTGGCTGCAGCACGTGTGTTTGTGTGAGAACGGTTAGACAGCACAGCGGCTACCCTGCATCTCAGGTGACTGAAACAGAGCTGTAATGGTGCCTCCTGTTTTCCTGCAGAATGTGTATAATTAAGGACAAGTCTGCCAAATTCTTCAAGTCTGAAGAATTCCTCTAGAATCTCATCGAAAATTTGATTTTAGGAACCAGCAAAGTAATTAAAACATATTGTAAAAATAGCTCCTTTAACTTGTATGCCTAATGATTTTTTTTTTTTTTTGAGTAACTGCTTATGTAGAAACTTGTCTTTTATCTATGAACTATTTGAAAATCTTATAAACTTGATGTAGAATAGAAAGCACTGTTCTGTATTTTGTTACTGAATTCTAGGAGAGTGCATCACTGATCAACACCAGGGCTGCTTGAGCAAGTGTCACAAACTGGCAGAAACACAGTACTAACTCAAGAAGTCTGCAAACCTGGGTCTTTGTATGTAGGCAGAACTCATGGATGCCTGTGGCATTAGGATACTCTGCAAAAACAGTTCACATGTACAGTCTGATTAAGTCTGTAAGCCGCCTTTTATCATATTATTATTATAAAGAATATGCTACCATTTAGAGAAGATGGAAAATCCAGTTTCTCTGAGAATCAGTCTAATTTTTAATGTAAATTATAGTATTTCTTGAATTTGCTTTCAGATAAGATCAGCAAAGAAATGTGCAGCAGTAGGAAAATGGTAGATACTGTATTCATAGAATCACAGCATGGCTTGGGTTGGGAGGGACCTTAGAGCCCACCCAGCCCCAACCCCTGCCGTGGGCTGGTTGCCACCCACTGGGTCAGGCTGCCCAGGGCCCGCCCAGCCTGGCCTTGAGCACCTCCAGGGATGGGGCACCCACAGCTTCTCTGGGCAGCCTGTGCCAGGGCCTCACTGCCCTCTGAGTGAAAAATTTCCTCCTAACATCTATCCTAAATCTCCCCTCTCTGAGTTGAAAACCATTCCTCCTTGTCCTGTCACTGTCAGACTGTGTAAAAAAGTTGCTCTGCCTCCTGTTTCCAGGATACATAACACACTGCTACGGAGAGTCCTGGGGGCTTTGGTCCTGTCTCGCTTGCTCTCTCCTCCTCTCTTGATGCTGTTTTTAATGTCTGGAGCAAGACCCACAACTCAGATGTTCTTCATGTAGCAGGTTGCCCCAGACAAGAAGTTACAGCACGTTACTGCTCCTGGTGTTGTAGTGTTTTATATGCAGCAGAAGGGCAGTGACAAAGAGCCTGAAGCAGGCAGCTCTCTGAGAACACCTTTTGCTGGGGGAGAGCCGAGCAGCGTTTGATACAATGCTGGTAATGGGACATCTCAGTTGAGATCCTGGTTTTGAATCAGGCAGATGGGTTTAACTAGTTTCCAAAGCTGAAGATTTAAAATGGCCCTTGTGGTTCCTATGTGTGTGTGTCGTGCGTATTTATCGTGAAAAGGGAATGTCCATGTTCAGTGCTGTGCTCTGCTGGAGTTCTGGAGGTGAGTGTCCTAAGCACAAGGCAATTTCCTTAACTGGCAGAGACCAAAATTAGAATGTTTTCTTTTCCTTCTGATGTTGTTGCGATATAAAAGCCCTGGAACTACGATGCATTCTTGCCAGTGCACTTCTGAAGAAACATATCTACCTTTCACCTCTGTGCTTTTGAAATCCCTCCCACAGTCTGCGAAGTCTGTAAGTGCCAGCCTGCCCCATCCTACTGACTTTAGCTTCAAAGCAGGCAGATCAAGGTCAATTCTTTGAGTTTATTTTCAATTCTTTTACTGTTTATTCCAAGCTTTACATTCTTTCAGTAATAAAACCCATTTAGTCATTCTGATTTGTCTGATCTGCTATAGCACGTATGTGTGTCTGACAGAAGCTTACACATCTTCCCAGGAGGTGCAGGGAACATCTGGATCCACCAGTTCAGAGAAGACAGCACCCTCAGAGCTGGCAAGAGTTGTCCTTGCTTTGGCTCAAGCCCGCTCTCCCAGCCAAAAACACTCGTAAGCTCTATAGCTGTCAAAATTGCAAGCAATTAAAAACCCTGTATTTGGGAAATATTTATCTTACCTGCCTCTCACATTTATTTTGCCTTTAAATTTTGATTACACAAGGAAAAATGCAGTTGTCGTTCTTCTTAATGATGTACACTTAAAATGCTAAACTAATTATGACAGAGATTTTAACTGTGCTAAGCTCATATTTTTGGCAAAATCCTCTTTACCTGTTAAAATACATTAGAACACATTTGCTTAAGTATTACTTGAGATATAGCTTCAGACTTAAGAACACTCCAGGGGTTTCTAGGGAAATTTATAATGTACCTCAGCAGTAACTAAGGCTCAATCGTAAGTATTTTGTCATGCGTTTAATGTTCCTGAGGGCAATAGAAGTTTCCACAGCACCGATTTTAGGTTGAAGTCCAGGGTTTAAAGGCCTTGTTGATATATATAAAACGCCTTGGGGAGAAAAGATAGCATGGTATTTTTAAAGTTGAAAATAATTCAGAGAAGCTTTTTCTGTCTCCCAGTTAGAGGAGAAAGAAAATTAATAAAATGACAAATGAAAATCTGTTGAAGGTCTTTCTTTCTGCAGTCCTACTCGTTGCCCAAATGCATGGTCATGTATTGACCCTAAGTGCAAAAAATGAAAGGCATCGTCATGGCACGTACAAACCAAGTGTCCTGACACTTGAGGGTTAAAATAGCAATAAAAGGACACCACATTGGGGTATGCAGTCATGGAATTAAAATAACTAACTTTTAGTAACTTAAAGGCTTAACTGAGCTACCAAGTACAGGCGAAAATTGTGGGAGCCCTCAAATGTATCTAAGATTCCCTCTGAAAATTTGAAATGTGAGGTAATGTTCTTGCCTGTGACTTTTCTCTGGTGATATTGCAAAACAAAGAACTGAGTAAATGCAGCTCACTAGGGCTTAATTGAGGGCATCATCCTCACTCCCTGCGCTGACCCTGTGGAGCTGGTTTAATTTTGCGTAAGGTAGGCAGGGAAAAATTAAGCTTTAGAAGTTTGCTAGGCATAAGTGCATTACAATGCAAGTCTATTTATATCTAGGAGTTACTTGTTACCAGGAGGATTGTAATGACCTTGTATGACCACTAGAAAGGAAAGTAAAGGCACCGTTATTTCGTTTAGTTCAATTGTTTTGTGTATTTGTTAGAATTATTTTTGTATGCAATGAAACACAAAGATGTGTCAGCAGTAGAACCATGAAAATTTAAGTGGTAAAGTTTTTTTGATACGGTAATTAATGTTAATAAATTCTTAGAAAAAGTATTTGCAAAGTACATAAAATAAGATTCAACAGGCATATTTAGAAAGGTGATTCACTAGAACTTTACTTCAATTTACTTCTTAAGAAAATTGTAATTTTCTCCATACCCTTTGCTGCTGCAAGGCTGGTTCTGATCAAGCATCTGGTTTTGTTTCTTAATAATGAGTTGCATTTCTCCCTCTTAATTTCTACCTTAATATAAATAATACAGTATCTGTAATGCTGTAATGATGATCAAAAATTAATCTGGCAAAACTTATAAGACACCATTGTGCTTGCCATTTTCAATACGGAAGGGAAACACCAGGAACTAACAGTTTTAGTGTGAAAGCTTCATCTTTTATTTTTCTTCTGTGCCTGAGTCAGGACCCTGGTTCTCGTGAAGTAACTAAGGACATAGAGCAGTTTTCAGGGTTGTTGCATATCAATCTAAAAGTTTGATTTAAGGCTGGATTTTCTAAGATGTTGGCCAAATTGTTCACAGAATGAAAGAATACCATGTAAACACGACCACGAAGAGTGTGCTAACAGAAAACTCTGAAGTACAAATCAAAGAAGTCAGTCGTAAGGCCTGTGGCAGGGGGACATAATCAAGCGGGGGAAAAGAGGAAATGTTTTAAAATCAGAATGTTAATATGAGATAGCTAATTGATATCTGCCTCATACGATGTTAGAGAACTGGTGTAATATTGCTCAGTGATTATATTGGAAATGCAGTGTAAGAAGTGTTGAGATTTGTGGGATAATTTGGAGTAAGCCGTGGGAGGAGTCTGGAAACAATGACACTTTTAACACTTTTAAATTAACTGTATATGAATGAGGAACCAAGGGAATTGTTTAAAAGTGAGACCAGCATGGTGACTTTCTGCTCAGGCATGGGAAAGAAAGCCGTGATGTTCCATTCGAAGTGCAGCCCGGAGTGCAATTATTTCATGAGAGCTTGGAGAAGAATTCAATATATGTAATCTCAGAGAGAAGAATTTTGTAGTGTCAGTTGTGCTGATCATAGGTGGAGAATATTGTTTACTTTCGTTCTGTTGGCTGTAAAACTTCCTAAAAATGCTGAAAGCAGCAGACTTCTTTTGCCTTTTAGTAAGCAAAAATACAGCTTACACATGCACGGTGGACTGTTAGATGCCTGCAGAACTAGATGTCTTCCTGAAGATTTGATCATGTTGCTGTTGCTAGCAAATTTCTAAATAAGCTCATATGAAAAGGAAACTCAGGATTAAGTATTATTCTAAAGTTACAGAAGGAGGCGATTTGACAACTGGTGTTTAAGCAAAGATGAATAAGGATGGATTCGCAGGATCTTTTACTAAAGGCACTGAAGCTATTGCAGTACTCACAACACATGAATAAAGAAGTGGAAAAAAAAGGTGATGATGACTGTTTTAAGGAAGACAGAAACTGAGTGCAGGAAAGAGAATTGTTAGGAATCAAAATATAGACACTGTTGTACTATTTTCAGCACTAAAGTATGCATTATGAAGTAAAGCCAACAAAAACAAAACCTTGCATTACAGCTTTTTGGCCAGGTTTGCGTGGAGTTGTAAACTGCAAATCAAAACAACTATTTTCTGAAGCAAAAATTCCACTTTATTTGATAAGTCTATTTTAATATTATTTCATAATACACTCTCAATTTACAATATTAAAAGGAACATTAAATATAAACAGTATTAAAAGGAGACAGCTGACTGAACAGGAGCCAGCAGGGTGCCCAGGTGGCCAAGAAGGCCAAGGGCATCCTGGCTTGCATTAGGAACAGTGTGGCCAGCAGGACTAGGGAGGTGATCGTCCCCCTGTACTCGGCACTGGTGAGGCTGCACCTTGAGTGCTGTGTTCAGTTTTGGGCTCCTCACTACAAGGAGGACATTGAGGCCCTGGAGCGTGTCCAAAGAAGGGCAACAAAGCCGGTGAAGGGCCTGGAGCACAAGGCTTATGGGGAGCGGCTGAGGGAACTGGGACTGTTCAGTCTGGAGAAGCGGAGGCTCAGGGGAGACCTTATTGCTCTCTACAACTACCTGAAAGGAGGCTGCAGTGAGGTAGCGGTCAGCCTCTTCTCCAAGGCAGCAGCAATAAGATGAGAGGTGACGGTCTCAAGCTGCACCTGAGGAGGTTTAGGTCTGATGTTAGAAAAAACTTATCATCTGAGAGAGTGATCAGGCATTGGAACAGGCTGCCCAGGGAGGTGGTGGAGTCTCCTTCCCTGGAGGTGTTCAAGAAACGTGCACATGCGGCACCCAGGGACATGGTTTAGCGGGCTTAGTGGTGTTAGGCTGACGGTTGAACAAGAGTTCTTTTCCAACCTTGACGGTTCTATGCTTCTATGAAACATTGGAATAAATCATTATGTGTAGCTTTACATTCAGTAGCCACTTTAAGTTGGGTATTCTGGCACAATATGAAACATCTGGTACGAGCACTCACACTTTGAAGTTACACTCTGGGTTTTGCTGGGCTATACAGGAAGAAGAGATTTATTTTTTCATCCAAACATTTGCACATCTAATAGACAGCTTAGCTGACATGTCTGTTTGTGAAAACAGCAGATCTTCAGAGATTGTAGGGCAGTATTTTTTTCAGGGCAAGGTTTCAACAAAAAAGTTTAAAACTTACTTCCAAGTGTCACATTCGTCCAGAGAACTGAAGTAGGCTTTGTAATCAATGTACCAAGGCAAGGCCAAACAACACAGCTCTGACTTTTAGCACTAGGTTCTACTGTTATCAGTAAAGAAAGGAGAGTCTTAGAAAATGCATCTTCTGGAACTACTGTATGTTCATACTCAGACCAGGGTAGGTATCTTTGGGGTATGGACCATATCTCACCAGAGAGCCTTCAGACCTTATGAACCACTATGGTGCTGAAGGTTGAATTTATTTTTCAAGATACCATGGGTAAAATGTGATCTGTATTTTGTAACTTGACTTTTTATTTGGTAATGCACATTTGTCTGCTGCTGTAATCAGTAACAGACAGGGAATTCTAAGGCAGCTGCTGTCCTTGCCCCTTTTCTTTTCCTTCTTCCATCCTTTTCATCTCTCTCCTCAGCTTTCCCATTCCCACACACCTCCTGAATTTCCCTTCTCATGAGCAATGGGCTTCATTAAGAAACTGGCAATTCAGCATTTCAAAATGATGGAAAATTCAAGAACATAACACAGGATCAGTTTCATCATACTTGGTTAGCTGCTTCTGCAAATTAATTCCATTCATGAACCCTACTAAACATGGAATTTGAAGCAAAGGTAGTTAATGTCTGGACATCAGTACCCAATACTTTTGTAGGCGTATGGTTAGATGTATTATCTCTCTGCTTTCTTTGTTTCTTTCCTTCTTTTGCATTTTTAAAGAAAATATTTCAATATATACCTTTTATTCATAAGTTCCATTATTTTTTTCACTTTGAAAAAAAATCAAGGTATTTGTGGTTGCAATATTGTGGATGAATGATATCTGTAACCAATAGAAATGCCTGAAAGCAGGCTGAAAAAGGGATGCTAGGCTTTCTGAAATGCTTTCTGATTGAATAGGAGATATGGGAGCATCCAACTTGCTTTAACAATGACAACTTTTTTCTCCTGTGTAAAAATAGATCACAGTGCAGTGACCCCAGAGGGAGAGAAGGGATGAAAAAGATGTAAGTGTGTTTCTCTCATATTCCTGACTATATTGTTAACTGTCTGTGCGAAAGGATGACAAATGCGAATTGCTCTACTTCTCGTATTCTTTGAATTAGAGCTTCGTGTGTGTTACACTGTTTTGACCTCTTCAAAATTTTGTAATTTAATTAGCAGATTTCTTTTTCCCATCCAGCCCATTTTGAAGGGGAAAGAATGAGTAGACATTTACCAATGTGAAAATGCTTCCTTCTTTTCAGAGTCCGATCACATATTTTGAATGCAGCTCTTATGAATTCATTACTGTATGAATTTAAAGCAGAAGGATATAGAAACAACAAGCAGTATTAAGGCCAAGTGCAAGGTCCTGCACCTGGGTTGGGGCAATCTCAAGCACAAATACAGGTTGGGCAGTGAATGGCTGGAGAGCAGATGAGAAGAAGGATTTGGGGTTGTCACTTGATGAAAAACTCAACATGAGCCAACAACGTGCGCTTGCAGCCCAGAAGGCCAACCGCATCCTGGGCTGCATCAAGAGAAGCGTGACCAGCAGGGTGGGGGACGTGATTCTGCCCCTCTACTCTGCTCTCATAAGACCCCACCTGGAGTACTGCGTCCAGTTCTGGGGCCCCCAACACAAGAAGGACATCGAGCTGTTGGAGGGGGTCCAGAGGAGGGTCACAAAGATGATCAGAGGGCTGGAGCACCTCCCCTACAGGGACAGGCTGAGAGAGTTGGGGTTGTTCAGCCTGGAGAGGAGAAGGCTCTGGGGGGACCTGATAGCGGCCTTCCAGTTCCTGAAGGGGGCCTCCAGGAGAGCTGGGGAGGGACTCTTTAGAAGGGCATGTAGCGACAGGACAAGGGATAATGGCCATAAACTGGACGAGGGGAGAGTTAGGCTAGATATTGGGAAGAAATTCTTTCCTGTGAGGGTGGCGAGACACTGGCACAGGCTGCCCAGAGATGGTGTGGATGCCCCCTCCCTGGCAGTGTTCAAGGCCAGGCTGGATGGGGCTCTGAGCAACCTGGTCTAGTGGGAGGTGTCCCTGCCCATGGCAGGGTGTTGGAGCTAGATGATCTTTAAGGTCTCTTCCAAACCAAACCATTCTGTGATTCTATGATCAGCCAGTGGGGATAAAAAACTAACTGAATTTGCTAGAAAAAAAAAGTTTATTCCTCAGTCACTTATTTATAGGCTTTTTTATAGCATGGGATTTGCCCAGCTGCACCTGCCTTAGCAAAGTGTTCAAATGTGAACTAGTTGGCAGACAAAGTTGGCAGAGAAATAGGAATTTTTTCACCTCAAGGTCACTGGTTAGAATCAGGGCAGGCTGTTAATGATTTAATGCTGTTGGTCTGCTAGTTCAGACTAAATGTGTCTATATTCAAATAAATACCCTTTTGTAACTCACATAACTTTTACAAGAACACTAAGTAGCCTGCCTTAGCTTCCTAAAAGTTAGGTGTCCTGGCTAGCCTGGCTGTCTAGGCTTCTTCTGTAATCCACTGGGACAGGGATTTTCAGAGTGATTCATAATCTTCTAAGATATGTGTCTAAAATAGATTAGATGATTCATCCTCTGGAAGTACCTGCCACTCTGTTGACAACAGAGGGAGACCTAGATGTGTAACTTATCCTAGATAGCTCAACACTGGATTGCTAATAATATGAGCAAGATCTCAGCACCTATGTCTTTTTCTTCTAATGAAAGGTGGCTGAAGTATGCAGGCATGACAAAAACATCTGTAAGACCATGTAGGTCATGCAGTATGTGCTGAAAAACAGGTTGGTTTACATTGCTATCCTTCAAAAAGATGTTGATTTTATGTTTTGCTAGATTAATCTATATTAAGGGGGGGAAACAAACATGTTTCTTCATCTAAAAATGCCACTGGAAAGGCATAAATGTTCTCTGTGTTGCACAAAAGAATGAAGCAAAGGGTGTGATATCTATTCTGTATCAATTTCTATTACTGAAATTGCTTTATATTTACACCTGTGAAACTGGATGTAAAATCCATTACACTTGATGTTATATTCTAAAAGGTTGTTCACATGCTGCCAAAGTGCAGCACAGACTTTGAAGATCTGCAGTCTGCAGGGCACTATCAACTGGCTACTCCACTGCTTTAGGTGCTTGGAATGGTGCAGGGTGCCTTTCTGCACAACATACAAAAATTAAATTTTAAACTCATTAGTGTTTAATGAAATACAGTGACTTGGCCAATTTGGAAGTTATGAAGTACCGGTCAAGTACAAGTGTTCACCAGTCCTCAGGAAGTATTCACAACACCTGGTTCTAGATACTGACTTAGGTTTCTAAATAAGGAGTCTAGCTGCCTTCAGTAAGCAGTGGAGAAGAACTGGCACTTCCAGGGAACAATTCAGAGCAACCGAGGGAGGCAATATATTAGTTCTCTGGATTGCCCTCTGGAAGACTTCCATTACTGCCTGGCTTGAATATTCTGAGACAACCTTTGAGATTTGTATCCCTCGCTATTTGCTATGGAGGAAGCCTAGCCTGGTTTCGTAGGTTGGTGGAGTGGGCAACATGAATACTACCACTGTTTCCTCTCATCATTTTTAGTACAGCAATATGTTGTCAACTCAGGGCAGAACATTTTTCTGGATATATTTGGAATGTATTTCTGAATCTCAGGGTTAGTTTGCATTACAGGTTATTGCTACATGGTTTATGTTTATAGTACCCTCAGTTTTAAACTTTTTTTCTGTTTTAACTTAATTGACCGAGCACCTCCCACATTCCCAGAAGAGTCTGCAAAATCCACTTGGTTTTCGCACAAAATTTGTCTTAATTTTGCACGCTCCCTGTTCAAATCATAAACATAATCTCCACTGTATCTGCAGGGTCTTGAGTACTGAGCTGCTGGCTGGCATGGACAACATAAGACTCTCCATATAATGTTGCATTCAGAGCATTAGAATGCAGTGTTTTGGATCAAACAGTCAGACAAATCTTTGTATTCTTCTGTTGTTCAACAGCTGCGTTACCTAAAGCACTATATTTCTGCTATAGCTTTGAAAGTTCAATAACTCTGGTTATGTATTGCTGCATTCAAATTGTACAGAGCTTATAAATTCAGTTGGTCGAACTGATTTTCTATGATTCAAAAAATGATCTACAGAGTTTAGGGGCATATTGACATGTTAAAATGAGATCCATGGATTTCCTTTCTTTTAATATTAAAGCCGAAGTTTGTAGGTACAGCACAAAATCAGGGAAGGGTGATGAGAATGCACGGAACAAAGATCTGCCTTGGTCAATCCCCATCACATACGGAGAGGAAACTGCAGGATGTGGAGTGTTCTATTACTGTCTGGGAGAGGTGTCTCAAAAATTTCTGGGAGAAAAAGAGGCATTTTACAAAAAGATGAAGGATAGCTCTAGGTGCTTTACATTCTCTTGCAGTGAACTGGTTTAGATGGCAGAATTACCATAATACGTTAGCCATAAGAAATAGTGACTGCATTCACTGGGAAGTGAACAACCTTGAATCTGTTGGATAAGTTCAAATTCTGCTCTTAAGTTGTTCTTGATTTAAAGACAAAGGAAGGTAAAATTGCAAAGGCCATAAGGGTGTGTCCAGGGGAACAAGAACATCATTTATAGTCGCTGGAGCTGTTTGGTGGGGCTCACTTGCTAGATACCTGATAACAAGGAGGAACCAATCTGTCACTGTATGGTTCCAATACAGAAGGTATTTCTATAATAGGGAGCATTAAACTGAGTAATGGAAATTACCTGGGCAGCTACTGAATTAATCTTCATTTTAAACATGCTATTGTTTAAAGATAACAACTGGCTGGACAGCATGGCAGGCTTTGCGCCTGAGTGCATCTGCTAAAAAGGACTGTGAGAAGTTTGCTGGTTATGAATAGAAACCTGGCTATGCAGACAGTTAACGTCTCCCTTACCTAGGGCAAAACTTTAAACGATGCATAATACAGTTAGGAGTTGGGTGTGGTATCCTGCAGTCATTACCTCATCCAAACTGCTATTATTTAATCAAGAAATGTATTTGTTTCTCCAGCGAGTGATGAATGTGGTTCATTATATATCATAAAAATACTGCTATTGCTAGCTCAGAAGACTTTTTGGCAAATCAAACGGAGACTGCTAGTTTGGAGCATTTGTTTGTCAGTTTGAAATCCCCAAGCTATAGCTTCGAACTGTGCAGTGAGTGCTGTGCAGTGGTACCAAGAGAGCTGAAATAATCAACAATAGGAACCTTTTATCTCATGCCTGAAATCCATAGATAGAAAGCGAATGTATATATAAATATTTCTCTTTAATATTTCACATCGTGCTTCCACTTAAGAAGTTTAAAGTTCTTTCACTAAGAGTGGACATAAGCCAAACCAAGCCACAGGATTAATCATAAATAATTTACACGAAATCCCTGTACAAAGATATCCCGCAATTTCATAAAGAATGAACACATGTTCTGAGAATATAGAAGGACTGCTAAAATTAGCTTGCTTTAACACGCCTGGGAGCAACACATGAAGCTGCTGTTGCAGTTTTTCTGACATAGCTGATCATGTTGCTAACTGTTCACAAAATTGAATCTTTTTTTTCCCCTTTTTTCCTTTTTTTCTTAGAACTGCTTCCAGATTAAGAAAAAAATTCTGAAAATTCTGAACAATGTTGACTGGTAAAGGCTATAGAACAACTATTGCTGAAATAAACAGGATTAGATGGGATTACTTTCTCTATAAAGACTCCGCAGCAATGCCATACTCCTCCTTGCTGAGAAACGTCAACCCTTTCAGGTCTCCATGGTTATCTCACAGAATGAAAAGTAAAAGCATTCTGGGCTGATTATATAAAGACTTGTAAAGGGTAAGTGCAAACTGAAAAACAGTGTTTGAGGACTAAACAGAGCATTTTCAGATGGCTGTGTGTGTGTGTGTGTGTGGTTGGAGAGATGAACAGCAACCTTAAACTGTGCAGCCATAGCCATTGGTTTTGGGAAGGTATGGAACAGGCCTTAGTGATTTACCAGCGAACATTTTAAACATATATACAGTGGTTTGATTAAGGCAACAGCAAATGATAAGAGGCTGAATTTTTTTTGGAAACAACATCAATGCTTCGGTTATTAAACATCAGTAAAGCACAAGATATCCAATATTCCTAAAACACCTGTACAAAAGAGATTTAAGAACATAGTTAAGAGAAGGATGAGCTTGTATTTGGATGTGCATACCATTAAAGCTGGGGAACTGTGGATTTCTGCCATGTTCTGTAAGTGTAAGATACATAAATTAGAATTGCTTAGGGATAGTGTTGCTTACATGAATCGCTTCTCTACTGATTTTCATTTATGAATAAATGAGCTTGGTGTGATTACCCCTGTCTCACAGGATCTCAAACTGCAGAAAATATCCTGTGTGCAATGGCTTGCAGATACAAAATATCCATAGGCTAAGTTTCTCAGTACTGATTTCAGGTGTGCTATGTTTACAGACAACTCAGAGCTGGGAGAAGTGAAACACACCCAAGAGAGGCTTAATATTGAGGTGGAGAAGTAGTCTGAGAAAATCAGGATGCAGTTCAGGCATAAATTCAAAGTACTGCTCTATTTTGATGTTATTTCTTATCTAAAATGTAGGCATGAGAAATGGGTAGTGGTACTTAGGTTAAGCATGAGTCAACAGTGTTGTATTACTATAAAAATAGTAAACATGCTGGGGAGACATGACAAATCTTCAAGTACTGAAAAGACTTGGAAATAGGAACAGCGGAGACTGTTCTCTTGGCTAATGGGAGTGGGGAAATATAAAATGGCTTTAAATCACAGGAAATTTAGATGTTAAGTATTATCATCACGCTATTTTTGCCACAAATGTTGAAGGCACTGGGACTGAGAATGCTTCACTGCTTGTCTGTTTATGAGCAGGTCAGACAAATACCTGTCAGGAATGACATGCATATGATTGATTCTGCCTTGGGACTAGATACATTTTCTGGTTCTTACAGTTCTGGATCCTACTATTCCATGTGATAATAAAGCTTCCCAAGTTGTCTCATGCAAATATGCATAGAGATACAATTCAAAGGGAGTATAAAGCCTTCAACTCTAAGCACTGCATGAGACATGCAATCTTCCTCCAACATAAAATCGATTTCTGTTTTCAGTGAGTAGTCAAACTTCTAGTTTAGCTTTGATTTCACATTGTTATCTCAGTGTCATTTTTTCTTCACAATATCACATCTTACTCATAGATTCCTGTATCAGAATAATATCTTTGCAACCTTCCTCATCCTGAGGCTTGGTAGGTTGGGACAACACAGAAAATGAAATTGAAATTACTGTGACCTCCAAACTCAATTCAAATCAACAATATGATGCTGCTGCTGAACAGGACAAGCATATTCTGTGATGGATTAAATAAATATCATATGCACTGGAACTAATTGATCCACTCTA
>VXAV01000012.1:104949-157345 GCA_013399715.1 Alectura lathami
CCTAGAAAATACAACCTGTTGGAGACAGTGGGATGCAGTGTTGAAATGCGAAATGGAGAACTGTCCGTCCTGTTTAGGTGTCCGACTCGCACTTTAGCTATATGTGTATGGTGAGGAGATTTAGTGTTTAGTGGAGTGTATACGTTCATAGGGACACTCTTAAGGGAAGGACGTTAACTCTTGGAGAGGCTGTGATAAAGGCCAGAGCTATCAGTTAGGCAAGAAGTTAGCAGTTTAATTTTTATAAAAAAATATGTTCAACATGTGTTTCTATCTGAAGATCATCCTGAAGCAATAGAAGCTCCATTAAATGGCTGCTTCTTCAACTTTTCTATGGGAAAATTTCAGAAATAGGCTGCCCAAATATCTTTAAGGCTGCTCTAGATATATCGAATCTTCCTCTCAAAAGATTAATTCCCATTCTGGGACATTTCTAAAGCTAACTTCCTGTGTTTTCTAGTATTTTATAGGGTTTGCTCTTGGTATTTGTAAGCAACTTTTTTTTCCTGTGTTCATTCTGTCACTGTGTTCAGAAGATCTAAGCCAGTGGAAGAGTAGCCTCCAGAAGGCAGTGCTCTTAGATTTCATCACTGACAAAAACCATAACACAGTACCACAGATACCATTTTTGTGGGAGAGTTTTATGGTCAGAACATTGCATGTTTTTATTAGATCTGGTTGGACACATGCAGTGTTTCCTTCACTGGGGACTTGGTGAAGGATGGTTGCCTCTGCCACACAGAAAGCACAAGCTTCATAAGGCAATTCAGGTGTTGCATTCTTTTGTTTATAGCCCAGCAACCCTATGACTTTGCTAAAACCAAAGACACTGAGGAATGCCTATTTCACAACATTTACCTACATAAATTTAAAGGTGTTGATGTACAGAAGACATTTCCAAACCAAAAGGAACAGAACCAATCTCTCTTGATGGCTCTCAGATTTGAGGTAGTTTTCAGACACCTCACACTGCTGACAGCACCTTAATCTACTGTGTAAAGGTCTTTCCAGGCTGAAGTGAGTCAAGATTTTGCACATCTATTCAGTGCAAGCAAAGGATATTTGGGAGTATTGAAAGTATTGAAAGGAAGGAAGTACTTCCACAGAAAGTAATTAGCATTCATGGAGCATATAGTTCGTGGAACAGGTATAGAGACTTGCTTTTTTGTGTGTCTTTTTTTTTTTTTTTTTTTTTTCATAATGAATAAACTGTTTCCTAAAGCCGACTTTTTCTTTTTTAAATTGATTTAATTCATTTTTTCCTATGTTTTAATATGGGATATTAAAAGGGACAACTGTGAATTTGCAGCCTTCAGTAAGGAAGTACTTTTGCTTACAAACTGTTACACTGCAAATGACCCCTGTCTCTTTTAAGCAGTGCAGAGATTGTTTCTGTTTGCACAGCAGTAGCTCAAGTAGCTCTTTTGTACAGAGAGTAAATATTTGAATTAAAGGCTGAAGTATGTGCAGTCAGTAGTGTCTGTGAAACGCTATTGGAAACCTGTCATTAGTAAAAGTTTTCAAATTTGAGAAATTTAATTGGTTTTCTCAATTTCCTGTGAGACAAAAAGAAAAATCTAAGAGATTTTTCCCATTATATGTAAGTGACAGCAGACTCATCTTTTAAAATAATCATCAATTTCCTTATTAGAAGTTCTTACTTGGATTTTTATAGAATTCTTCTAAAACATCATTTATCTTATATCGAGCTGTAGGCTCCTTGAAATAATTACATTCTGCTAGAATTTATTTGCATCTTTCTTACCTGATCTATCAAGAAGCATCATTCCATTTGTCTTACTCTCAAATTTTATCTGGGTTTTAATTTCAGAATTTAAAAGTCACTCTTCTTGTTAACTGTAAGTAACTGCTCCCTAATATCTGAACATACAGCAATGCATCTGCAGATAAATCTGGCATCTGGAGTTTTTTCCTTTTTATTTTATGGTCTATCATAGCCATGTTTAAAAGATTTCCTGCAAAAATGCATCAAATATCTATTACAGTCTTAATCTTAAAATTAGCTGGAAATTTTACTATGATATATGTGAAGGAATACCACTAAAGAACCTTACTTTGTGCAGAATGCAGGTTAATACTTCAGAGATCGGTTAAGGAAAACTGTAGAGGGTCTAATTATACTCCATGATTTGTACAGTGTGAAGTATTAGGCTTTGATTTTGCATGGTTTTAAAAACCTATTCAAAGCGCTTGCCAAAAGAAAATGAAATTTGTTTTCTCTGTGTCCTTCTCTCAAATTTCCTGTTCCATATGTCATGTCTACTCCTTCCAAAACTTTGGAATCTAGTGCTCCATTTCAACCAAATCTGAGGAAAGAGGCAACTTTGAGGTAATTTTACAAGTTTCCTGAAGTCAGTGTCCTGACTTGTCTCGACAAGCTGGAGAGGATGTGACAACTGCAACAAAATGGCTTTGAGGTGGAAGAGAGTAAGTGGAAGAATGAACTTGTTCCTTTTGGCTATTTGACAGCAAAAACTCCACAGAGGCATGATAACAATCTATAAACACTTTAATTGGGGGGAAAAAAAAAAAAAAAAAGAAAAAGAGAGAGAAAAGTGATGTAGTTCAATGAATAGGATATAGAATTGAGAATGAAATGAAGAGAAAAGAAATTGTTCTGGGATTCAGTTGCTTCTGGTGTTATTTGTTCTTTGCAACAGTACTCCTGAAGGGAAACAGAGAAAGTCTCCTTTCACGGAAAATCACCAGTAAATGGCCATTAGCGAACAGCCCTACAGGAAGGTCAGGTGTAACTCAGCGAATTCCAAGTGTAACAATACATAACCCTGAAGGAACTGATGTGACTGTGTCATTTGTTCTACTCTGCAACAGATGGAACACTGTTGAACCAGTTCCTGACTGGAGAAGATCGCACTTTCAAAAGATTCCTGCTTGTCCATTACATACGGTTGCATCACGCAATTTCTTTTTTCCAGTTCTTTACCTGAAATATTCTTAAGCAGGGAACCAAAGCTAGAAGACAGACAGTTTGAGAGCATCGATGTGAGCCCTATACCTGTGAGAGAGGAGAGGGAGTGTTGATAAATGTTGGTAAATGCCTAGCTGAGTAAGTCAACCTGGTGAATTCATTAGTAGAATTTCCTGGGAAGTGCAATGAGCTTTCTGGCCAAGCGGTCCTAAGGCATTCAGCTATTCTAGTGAGTGAGGATGGAGCACTGGATGCTAAGTTGCCTCCTTTTGATTGATGTAGTTCCGGTACACATTTAAAGAGTACAGGAACCTCACAGTCTAGTAGTATGAGGTGCAGCACTGTCCTTTCTAGAAGGTCATTAGAGCATTGCTTGGTACGCTGCATTGCTGCATTCGTTGTCAAGAACATTCCTACTGCTCCACTGCCCTCCCTGCTGGTCCAGTCCCACAGAGCTGGCCACGGCAGCAGCCAGCAGCAGAATCAGACACAAAAGCAGAGTAGATCCTCTGCAAACTCAATTTTTTTCTATGGTGTGATTTTTTTGTGTGTATTAATTATGAACTCATAATCAAAGTATTACGTTGTTTTCACCCCAACTGTGTTCTCTCCATTCTAATTCCCTTTCACATCTCAGTAAACCTAATCTGGAGCTGCATTTGCTTAGCTCTTTTTGCTCGTTTCCACTGTACTGATAACCGGTGTGTTTTCTTGAACTCAGCTGTATCTTTCCCTTCTTTAAAGGGGCGTACTGACAAGAGATTATCCAGCTGGTAAGTTGTGTATCAATAGATGCACCTTATTAAAAACCTGTCAAGCTGTTCATGAACTGCCCACTTTATCTATATATATCTTTTTACCCATTTTCTCCCCATGTCAATTTACCGATCATACACATCTGTGGCTTTAATTTCAAATGAGACTGAATTTAACAAACATGGAGATGCAGAACCTTGCAGCTATGCTTACACATAGATTGTATTAAACCTGAGGCCTGACTGTGAAGCTGTCTGAAGTCCCAGCAGATATTTGCAAAAAAGGTATTTCAGGATTGAAAATTGAACTAATAAATTATTTGAAGGAAAATCTCCAAGCTCCATGTGTTTGTGCAGCATCCAGCACAATATCGCGTTGATTATGCCTAAAGCTCTTTTGTCCTATTGTTGTATGTGACAACCCCAGATTATATTATTTATAAACAATATCATTTTTTACTTTATTCCTTTATTGTTGTGAATGTTTTTAATCTTCCCTCAAGGTAGCTAAAGTTTTTTTCCCGTGTTATGACTATGTATCTTCCTATCCATCATATATTAATTTGGAAAAAAAAAAAAAAAAAAGAAGATAATTTTAAAGAGTTAAAGAAACAATAGGCCTCAGTTTTAAACCAGCAAAGCTACAACATTCAGTGCTCCACAGCTGAATCCAGAAATTCATCCTTTGTGTATACCAAAACTTACAACAGCTCTAAAATCAATGGGCAGTCCCAAATTCGGAGACTGACGTGTTATCTGCATATGTACTTCTCAGATAACAGACATTAAATAATCCACTACTCAAAGTCTTATTTCAATTAAAATGGTAAAACTGATAAAGAAGTTTTTTTACTTTTGGGAACAGATCTCTGGCTTGTAATTGCATTAATTACAAATACACACAGTTGAAAAGTTGTTCAAATGCAAATGTTCTTAATGAGAAGAAAGCAACTGGGAGTATCATTTTTGATTGTTGCAGTTAATGAAAGTATCTGATTTTGCTTTAATTGCACTTTTAATAAAATAAAGTGCTCTCAGTGATGAGATTTCACTAGCCCAGCATCATTCCACAGCAGTGCTAGAACTTCCAAAGGTTGTTGCTCTTGGATGGATCAGTCAGCATCACGGCCCCAGCGGAGAGAAGTGGGTCAAACAGCACTCGCTGTGGGCAAAGCTCTGTGTCCTGAGGTGCTGATCTCTGGCTAACAGCAGTGTGCTAAAGAATGTGGCCAAAACAGAGCACTAGGCAGACAATTTATGGCTTAAAAATTACAAGGGCGATGTAAATGAAGTATGATACGCACAGTTTTCGTAACTTCGCATCATGGAAAAAGGAGTTGGGACAGTCATTTTGAGAATATCTCTCTACCATTTTCAGTGCAAGAATTGCACAAGGAAGATATCCACACACAACCTAATATACTCGTGTTAATTTAAAAGCAAATGAAATTTAAGTTTAAACCATTTTCCTTTGAAATCTGTTTGTGTGCTGCAGGAGTAATTTCATTGAAAATGGTGTGCTGACTGCGGGCCACTGGTGGTTTACACATGATGTGGTGAAGAGCAGTGACCTAGTCCATCTCCCCCACGGCTGCCGTCCTTCCCCAGCTGGTCCCCGTGGGCTTCCCACAGGCTGCAGCTCTCCCAGCCCTGCCCCAGCACGGCTCCGTCCCACGGGGCCCCACGGGCGGCAGCAGCTCCCCCAGGCCTCTGCCCCACCGCGGGCTCCTCCCCGCGGGCTGCAGCTCCGGCCCGGGGCCTGCTCCTGCGGGGGCTCTGCGTGGGCTGCGGCCTCCTCCAGGCCACGTCCCCCTGCTGCCCCGCGGGCTCCTCCGTGGCTGCACGTGGAGATCTGCTCCGCGGGGTGCCCGTGGGCTGCAGGGGGACAGCCTGCTCCGCCGTGGGCCTCTGCTGGGCTGCGGGGAGCTGCTGCTCTGCCCTGGAGCACCTCCTGCCCTCCTGCTGCCCTGACCCTGGTGCCTGCAGGGCTGCTCCTCTCCCATCTCTCGCTCCTCTCTCCCAGCTGCTGTTGCACAGCATTTTTCCCTTCCTTACCTCTGCTCTCCCAGAGCACACCCAGCGTCGCGCAGGGCTCAGCTCTGGCCAGCAGCGGGTCCCTGTTCCAGTAGCTGGAGCTGGCTCTGCTCTGACATGGGGCAGCGCTGGGCTGTGCTCACAGAGGCCATTCCTGCAGGCCCCAGCCACCAAAACCTTGCCATGTGAGCCCAGCGTATCTCCTGGTACCCACGGGGAGCTGTATCTAAAACTCCGTGGGTTACATTTCTCAGTCTATGAATTGAGAATAACAAACTTTCAAACTGGTTCTACATTTAAAGAAACAGTGAAATCCAGAAAGGGTTAGTGTATTTGCAGACAATTTGTGAGCAGCAAAAAGTTAAAATGAATCAAATACATAGGAATATTTTCATTTAACTCTAATTATAATCAGCATAGTTGAAGTTGTGATAAAAGGTTCCTATAATAAATCTCAGCTGTTTGCATCATATATAACAAAGAAACCTAGCTATTTTTAGCATTTCAACAGAATATAATTTGATATCGTGACAGTGTTAATTTTATATATATATTTTTTTTCAAAGAAGCAAGTATTTCAGAGGTGTGTATATGGCAAATTAATTTTTCATAGATCTTATGCATAAATGAAATTTAGAGAAAAAATATGCATATCATAAATTGAATGGATTTAACACTGAACCCTGATAAGCTTTCACCTGCTGTTAATTTTCTTCTGGGATGAATACACTACCAAGCAACAAAAACAGATGTCTGAGCACATCTTCTCAGAATGGAAAAGAGATTTTTAAGATTAGAAGGATTAAAAGTTCTCACAGATTTTGAGTCTAAGCAGAAACCCATAGAAGCCCATGGAAATCTCTTATATAAATTTGTCGGAGTCCATTATGTAAGGCCACTCACATGACAGTCTCCATGTTTTACAAAGAAATACAGAGCCTTTCCCCACTAACTGTTCTTAGTTTTGACTTCTATTATTTTTTTTTCTTTTTTAGTACACCAAAGACATGAATGGGAGTTTTATTTAAGTCTCAAACAATCATATTTATCCCAGTGAGTTTCCTTCGCTGCCCACGTGAAGAGGCAGCCTTGAGAAGTCTACACTATTACAATGCGTGTGGGTAGGTTGGATAGAATTTCAGCCTGCTGGGATCAATGAACTGGGTGGTGCCTACTGCAGAACTCAAGCCTAAACACCCTGTGTTTAGAGCTGAAATACTGCTGCTATGTCATTTTACTGAAGCTTTGAGATTTTAGTGTAAACGTGAACAGAGCACAGCTGGACATTCAGAAGGGGCTTGCTCAAAGAAGGCAGGTTATGCAGATGTGTGCCAGGGAAAGAGGAAAAGGGGAAGGGTAACAGGAGTGAAGCAAAGGGAGAGGTAAGAGCAGGAGGGAATGGCAGCATACTGGGAAAGGCCAGAGGGGATAGTGGAGTTCAGGTTAGAGAGGACCAAAAGGACTGAGAGGGAGCAGGGACAGGAGACTGGAGGTGTGGGGTCTTGCCGAGTTTTCCATTTTCCTCCCTTGCATGTGAATGCAAACTGTCCTAGACAGCTCTAAGCATTTCACCATTCTCTCACAGAAGCTGAGGGAAAGGGGCTATTTGTGACCTCCTCCATACATTCTGGGGGACATGGCTAGAGCTGTTTCAGGTTGTTTCTGCTCCAGGAGTACCCATACTCATTTGATAGTATTTGGAAGAATAACTCAGAGAACCTTTTCCTTTGCAAAGTACAGCCGTTTCATGTGCTCAAGAAGTGCATGCTTACTCAATTTTTTGTGCATTGTAGTGATGCAGGTCATGCTTTCGGGAATTTTTGAGCTAGGTGTTCTCCAGAGAGAGCCTTCTGGGGAAGACAGAGTGAGCTTTTCTTATAACTGTCAGATTCTATGAATTTTTATTTACTGATTTATTTATTTTTCCTTCAGAAATACAATTGCTGTATTGAAACGAAAAAAGGAACAGGATCTGGATGGCCAAGATGGAGAGAGTAACTTGCACACTGTGAAACAGTGAAGGAAATAATGACAGAAAGAGATGTCAGTTTGCTTTTAAATGCTTTGTGTTACTGCAATCACCATGTTGTGAAAGCTCGGTGGCATCCTGAACTATAGATCCAAGTTTCTTTTCTGTTTTCAGATCCAGCATTTCAGACACAACTGTAATCTTCATTGCGCTATAACAAAGCAGAGGCTGGGGCATAAGAACTGAGCACTTCTAGCACCTCTGCAGCTGGTAGGGAAAAGACTGATGTGGGATCTGTAGAGCCACTCACAGGCCTGGATGGGGACTTTTGTGACCATGCTCTGTGAGCTGACCCTTTCCTCCCCTGTGTAATGTTGTTTCCCCCTTGAGTGGGAAAGTGCCAATGAAAAACATTGTCTGGTTTCACACACCTGGATTAAATCATTGTAGCCACATCTTAAATGAGTATCTGCAATTGCTTAAAAGTCCACCAGCAGGTACAAAACCAACTGTAGATGCACTGTTCAAGAAAAAGCAATTTACTGCTCAGAAACCCGGCTAAGGCAGTAGACACATCCCGGGCAGACCTTGTGCCCTTTCAGAATAGGTAAGTCAACAAATATTAGCCTTCTACGAAATCATGACATGAAGAGTTATTTTAAGTTTTCAAATAACCTTAATTCTATGTTATTTGAACAATGTCACAATAAACACACAACTTCTCTCTTTGTCCTGAAAACTGTAATGAACGAGAAACTACTTATATCTTCTCTGTGCTCAAACTTGTCCAAAAAAGTACATTCTACCTGCTAAATTTTGCAGCTAGCTTACCCTTCTCTTCCCACTCCTTTACCCTTATGCAAATGAGCAATGCAACACTATTTTTTTTTTGTTTTTCCATTAGCCACTGCAGAAGTTACATTAATCTCCAGCTTCAGCCCTGACAAGTTCTACAACAAAAAGACAAAAAGTACAGTGACTATGCCCATCCCATTACCCACGAAAATGCTGAAATGTACTATGTTGTGTCCAGTAAGGCACTAGCACATCTCTTGTTCTTCTTCGATAGCATGCCAAGTTCTGAGAAAGGGGCTCCTGCTCCTGCTGCTCAGAACATCCCCTGGTATTTCCTGTCCTACCTACAGCTCACGCAAGCTGCTGCTGTCACACACAGCAGCTATTCCCACTGAGGGCAGGGCACTGGGACTCTTTGCAGCCTTACTACACTCTTAGTGGCACAAAATGACAAAGGTTCAGGTCTCCTAAAGCGTAAAATTCTAGCTGGAAGTGAATTGCCTCAAATACTGGGGCCAAATATAATGCTTTGCAGTGTGAGGGTAGGAGAGATCCCAAGAGATCGTGCGGTCCATTTTTCCATTAAGAGTCAGGACTAAATATACACAAGCCATCGAGGGCCATGGAGACCAGCAACAAAGTTCAGTACAGCTGAGTGATCCCATCCAGCTCAGCGTCTACTGGCATGACCTTGGCTTGCAAGGGTGAGCAAGGAAAACAGCCCTGAAGGCCTGGGGTGGCTGGAGGAGTCCTGGGCACCTCCACAGGCCCATACACGCAGTCCTGCCATCTGCTGCCATGCCTAATGGGCAGGAGTGCTTTATTTCTGTATGTGACCTACAGGGCTATCCCAGAGTAAAGCCAAAGAGCAGAGCAAACCAGACCACACTGGCACAGCCCGTAGCTGACAGGTGTTTTTTTAGTGTGTTCTATGCACTCAGATGGCAGCATTCCACAATGTCCCCAGCTAATTTCTCTTAAGGCTTATAATTACAAGACAAACTGTTGATAAGAGTCCCTTAAGCATGATTGAAAATCATGCTTAATGAAAAGTAATTGTACAGTATTTTCATCTTTTCAATAGAATGGAGTCATCTTGCCTGAGGGTAAATATCTGAAAGCTGGTTGTCGATGTCTAGACTCATCAACCTAGATTCCCTTTATAGCCATCTGAAAGAAATAGGCACCTCCAGGGTGTGATTCATCTGTCTGTCGCTGTCTTAGAAGAGATGTTACGTGGAGAAGGATTGCTTTATAAAATATATACCACAGAAATGATGAGTTGTATAGGAAATGGGATTTATATTATGGGGGAAATGGATTTGAAAAAATTGTTTTCTTCAATAGTAGGCTGGAGAAAAAGTCCTTCAGAATTTCAAGAAAATGAAATTTAAGTAGAACTGAGAGATTTTTTCTGATGTTTTATTTTATAGTTTGTAGTGGAAAACTTATGTTTGGAAATGAAAAGAGGTTTTAATAAAAACTGAATTATTATGAGGTCAAACAAACTTTGATCTCATTAGGATTCTTCAATGGATTGGTCTTGTTTTATGAAAGGTAGGCAAAATTGGCTCGTTTCTAGAGAACATTTTGATTTCTGTGCAATGGCATTTTTATAGAAATAGTGACTACAGAATTGTTTCAACCAGATATAAAAGTTATGTATGAGTAAGCAGACCTGTGTAAAGTGAACTTTTTTAAATACTGAAGATCCTCTTTATAAAAACAAAATTCTGCTTTCAAGTACAGTAACAGGCTAAAAGTAACTGTCACTTAAAGGGCTAACTGTAGAATAGTTTTGAGATATGCCTTATAAGGACAGATTTCTAATAAAAGTAAAATAATTAGGCAAATAAGCTTACTTTTTTGCTATTTTTTTTTTTTTACAGTTTTGAAAGACATGACCAGTAAGTAGAGTTAAGTACCACATAGGCCCTACCTTCATGTGACCAAGTGCAGACAATAAATAAAATGATGCTGTAAGAAGGAGCATTTGTTCTGATCTCCCCATCAAAATTAGTCAGGGATTTGAGTATTGTGTTATAAATTAATAACGGATATAAAGCTATCTGAGACTGTGGATCTAATACTTTGAGCTACAGCATGACAATAATGAGCTCTGACAGTCTAACTGAATAAGGGAAAGTTTCACAGAACTGAGTGTCTGGAAGGAAGACATCAAAGCTGACAAATGACTTCTAGCTAACTTGCTTCCTTCTCCAAGGCATGTTCTAGGGATGCTGAGGGACAGATGTTAAATGGAGCTAGACAGGGTTGAATATACTTCAGTAAATGTCTCTCTGATAGAATGATTTACACACCAGGAAGAGAGAAGAATAATTTTTAGGAAAATCTGGACAATACGTTAAGCTTTGTTCAAACATACAATGACGGATTCATCTCACCTAATGGTGAACTATCTACTCCATAGATTTTGCACAGGAGAGTAGCACACTTAATAGCCAATGGAGAGAAGTAAATATTTTTAGGGCACATTCTAAATGCATGCTTTAGGAGGAACACCCTTAAGAAGCATTTATTTATCTCCCCAGACCAGAAAGGAGGTCTAGGCCAACTAGCTTAGAAGCAAGTGCTTAAAATGAACCTGTCATAAATCTCAAGGGCAGTCTCAGGGTTTGGTTAACTAAACCACTGTCCACGGAATATTGTATAATTGCCATTTTTACTATATTGATTTTTCTTCATCAGCCACTTGGATTTAATTCAGTGCCAGATAGTTTCTATAAACTGATTAGCTATCTGTTTGAGGGAGGAATGAACGTTGAAATATATCCACAATATTCTACTTAGGAAGAATCTGACTGTGGCATGTCTGGACAAACCAGAATTGAAAAAAAAAAAAAAAAGAATGTTACCTGCTTGTAAGCTCAATTACCTTTCTGTCAGGATAAAACCACATGGAAATAACATGAACATAATAACTGGAAAAAAAAAAAAAAAGGAAAAAAAGCCCTAGTTCCAAGCATAATATTGTATTATTCTTCTCCTATGCCATCTACATTTCATAATACTGCAATGTTTAGTGGATACCATGTTAAACTCACATTCTGGCCTCAGTCATACCCAGAAAAGAACAGAGCTCCAGGCATGCCACAGAGCTCTCTAGATGTGTGAATTGGTCACACAAAGTATCCCTGAAATTTCAGAGAGATGAGACTTCCAGAGGGTGAAGAATGTACAGTGAAGACAATAAAAAACCTTTGTTATATTTTGAAAATACCAGGCAAGAGACAAATGTTTTGGAAACTGTAATACAAAGGCAAAGAGTTGACAACACAGCAGAAACCTCCATGGCACAACTGTGTTCTAAACACCGGTGTTAATGAGCCAGTATCTATATAGAAGCTAGTGAATCAAAACCAAAAGTACTGAGTATCTGACATATAGATCCAGGTGGGATTTTGATGCAGTAAGCAAAAATTGGTATCAAGAAGATCTGTAGTGCAAGCTCAATTATGTTTCTTAAAATCTGTAACTGGAAGATTTAAATGATGAGAATATATGGCAGCATGGCAATGAGAAGAAAATTTCCCAACCAAGGAGGAGGTGCTGAGACTAAGAGAGCAAAAAACAGGCATAGTGGGACTGATCAAAGCTCCTCTGGTGATGTTTCATTTATCCAACAGCTGTTGTAAGTAAATAAAGAAGAGTATAAGAACAAGAGAAGTAGTTCCATCTGATACTCTACCAACTTCAAGCCATCTTCATCCTGGGGACTACTCGTACTACTTAGGGTTTCTGCTTATTGTAACTCTTGGAGGATTTCTCTTCCATGAACATGTGTAGCATTCCTTTGAATTCATGGAAACATCCAACACTTTGGCGAAGTGTTCCCTACAGATTATGGGGGTTTGTTGCACAGAAAAACATCTTTTGTTTTGAACCTTATTTAAAGGTTCTGTTTATTACTGGAAGAGATAGTGAACGGTCTGTCAGCAATGAAATGGCTGTGGGCATGTTTTGATTGTTAAATCAGGTAAGATTGCTACTTCTTTCTGAATGGCATGCGCCTCTGAAGGTATGTCATTACTCAGCGTATCAGGAAGGGGACACAGCTGTCAATATGTCGCCACACCTGGAGAAATCCTAAGCATTATCTCGTGATCAAAATAACTCTTTCTCATTTAACGCTGTTGTTATGCAACACTATTTGTGTTTCAAGCAATGCATCGGTTCACATTTCAGAATTTCCAAAAGCTTCAGATGTCATTCCCAGTATTTTCCATCAGTGAGCTGGACAATGCCAAGGAGCAACTACTTCCTCTTTCTGTGTGCTTTATCTAAAAACTAAAGCAGTCATTTCTGAACCACAATACAAGAACATGCAAACTCTTTTTTCCATGTCAGATGGTAAGACAAATCCAAAAATCCAGTCAGTAGACTTGTTTGAATACATCCAGCAGGAAAATAATATGCAAATAATTAAAAGAATTCAAATACAGTCTATTCATTTACATTGTGTTTGAATGTTTATCCTTTCTTACTTCCATTTCCAATGATAAATTTAAAGCACCGGGTAAAGCCTAGTCTTTTTAACAAGGTGATCCAGAGATAACTTAACAACAGACCTCCTCTGTTTAACATAACTGAAACAAGCAAATACTCATCTTTGCTTTTGTTGGGCCTGAAATACCCTTCTCCAGAGCAGCAATTCCAGTTTTGTTTCCATGACAATATCTGTGACTTTTATGAAAAGCTGTGCATCATTTCGCCTAAGACATAACGCTGAAACAGCATTTCATTTGTCTGTCAGTCTTTATCTCTTTAGTCACTGGAAGACTTTATTCAAGGTTTGTTTATTTGCAAGAAGTTCTGTGCAGCCAGAAATTACAAATTTCTCTTTTACCTGCAGACAATTAACCAGCATCCTCCAAGTAAGTACGTCTGCTTCACTAATTTTTTTGTTTCTACAGTATTTCATCTAATTAATCTCTGTTTTCTCAATCATAACACAATATACTAGTGTCTAGTACCAAATTTCTATATAAATAGAAGTTTGGTCACATCAAGACTAAAGTCACCAAAATGATCAAAAAAAATTTCTTCACAAATAATTTTAAGGTCATTTATTTTTCTTTTTAATTCTGATCTCTCTCCTTGTTCCATACTTTATATTTATTTTATATGAATAAAGTGTTCTAAATGCTTCAGCAAAACACCTCACCAACATCTGTGAAATTACAACTTGCTACAGTTTGATATTTGTTAGGGTTGACTACAAGAGAGCCTAGTAATGCATTTTCACATGCACATAATTAGACCACAGTAGTTACGGCTTCAAGATCTCACCAGAATTTAAAAAATCTAGATAACTGAGTAGAAATAACTACACTATAAAGTCTAGAAATCTTTACATTCCAGAGTGAAAACCAACTGATTGCTCTGAAGAAGTTCCGAAGGGAGCAGATATTTTTTGCTATTTGGCAGTCCTAGGAATTTTTTAATCAGCCTGTGAAGCTTTGCCTATTACTAGTGACTTGGTAAGCCAGTGCTCTGACCCAGCAAGGTGATTTAATCTTTGCATTTGTTGCAATTCATAGAATCAAGTCTCTCCAAACTGAGAGGGAAATATTTATATCACAGCTTTTTAAAATGTAAGGCCAGCAAGCACTTTAAATTGAAGATTTTAAAATAGTTTAAATTTCATGATATTTGGTGCGTAATATTTATTTCTGCTTATCTAGTTTATCTCTGCCTTTTTGAAAAAGTACTTAAAACACATTTTACATGGCATAAATGAGGTACGTATACTTAGATATTTTTGCATTATTTATACATTGATTTTTGTATTGCTGCCTACTCCATCTCAAAAGGCTAACTTCTTTCAGAGACATGTCCTGGAAAAGAAGGGGTAAGTATAAAATGGATTGGATGTGGTTCAAGTAGAAATGTCAGCTGTGATGTAAGTGGCATATCATGAATCAGCAGCACGTAACTGGAGCTACTGTGCTGATGCAGTGGAGACCAACAAGTGGGTCCCTTATCTTTTTAAATGATTCACAGGCTTGTCCTTTCTAACACCTTCTGAACACCACAGATCTCCTCCTGCAGATCTGTTGATTTGTACAGATACATCCTATACCAACAAGATGCTTACAGCCTTCCTTCCTAGTGGCCTTTACAATATCCAGCAACAATATCACAGGCAGATGAGAAGCCAGGGGATTTCTATTTGAAATATTTCAGCAAAATAAGGGAAATTTTATTTCCTCTTTATGCCCCAGCCTGCTCATAACTGTTAATTTTTAAAGTATTCTGACATATTTTATGGTCCTGGTGCTGGCTTGCTTTAGACTCAGCATCTCCTCTTGTCAAAAATGTTTGAGCACTTGGTCACCTCAGCACTGTGAAGCAAAGCTTTTTTCTGATGGTCAATCAAATCTCTGTTCCATTATTTCCTTTATTATTTGCATTTACTACATGGTGCAATACCAAAAGCCCCTGAAGAGGGCACCAGCAACAATCACTTGGGATCCTAGGCCTATGCAGTTGGATGCGTTTCTAACTCCTCATCAGGCCAATGGATGTTTCTATAACAGCCCAATCTGGTTTTGACAGCAGGTGTAGCTTTACTGTATGTGTACTAGATAAGAAGAATGTATCCTTCTTGCCTACCTGTCTGGAAGAAAACTCCACCAAACTAGCTTTCACAGATCTGCAGGTTTTGATGCAAGTTTGGAATAGTTTGTTGAGTCCCCCTGCCAGATACTTTATGCAGTCCTGCTTAGAAAAGATGATCTCAGGCAGGAATGTATTTCTGAAACAGTTAACAAGGCAATTAGGGAAATGGCAGGCCTATGGGATGTTTGCTCTTAGTATCCTCAATGAAGAGCTGAAAGGAGATGTGATTACTGCCTATAAATATAAAGATCAATTTAGGAAGAGAGCTTTTTAAACTAAGGAGCAGCAGCACAGCGCAGATGAAAATTTCACATTAATTAATTCTAGGTTTGAAATTCAGAGAAGAATTTTAGTACTCAAAACATTCAGGTTCTGGAATGATCTTCTAGCAGTAACAGAGTAAAAAAACAATAGTTTGGTGCTTGATCAAATTATGAAGGAGATTGTGTTATATGGCTACTTGAAGCAGTTGTGGTTGGAATTATTACCTAGCAGTTTATCTTCAGTTTTACTTCCTGTTTGTCTGGTGTGATATATAATTATCAAACCAGGTCCTCTTCTTTAAGAACTTCGAAGTGTGAGAAAGTAGGACCTGTGGCATTGTCATGGTTTTTCCATCAGTATTGGAAAAGTGTCCCACAGTGGAAGCAACATATCCTGTGCTAGAAACATATTGTGGGTGGCTGGAAAAATATCCTGTGCCTCATGCCACTGCCCAAAATGCCGTACTCAAAAATCATGGTACCCCAAAAAGAACTGAGTCAGATAACAGGACTCATTTTAAAAATACCCTCATAAACACCTGTGCCAAAGACCATGGCATTGAATGGATATATCACGTCCCCTATCATGCACCAGCTTCCAGCAAGGTTGAGCAATACAATGGACTGCTAAAAACTACACTGAAGGCAATGGGTGGCGGGACATTCAAGCACTGGGACAAACACCTAGCAGAAGCCACGTGATTAGTCAATACCCAGGGAGATGTTGATTGAGATGGCCCTGCTCTGTCCAGCCGCTTATGTACTGTAGAAAGAGATAACATCCCTGTAAGACATATGGAGAATGTGTTAGGGAAAACTGTTTGGGTTATTCTGGCCTCGGGCAAAGGCAAGCCCATCCATGGTGTTGCTTTTGCACAAGGGCCTGGGTGCACTTGGTGGGTTATGCAAAAAAATGCGGACATCTGGTGTGTACCTCAAGGGGACTTGATGCCAGGTGAGAACAGTCAGTAGTTTCATGTATATATGTTTATATATATGTGTACATTTGTGTTGTATAATTTAAGCATGATGTAATGATATGGAATAAGGGGTGGATAATGTTATGGTTTTCCCATAAGTATTTTTACTTTTTATGTGGATGGATAATGGTAGGACAAGGGGGAATGGGCTAAAACTGAAAGAGGGGAGGTTTAGGTTGGACATCAGGAAGAAATTATTCCCTGAGAGAGTGGTGAGGCGCTGGCACAGGCTGCCCAGAGAAGCTGTGGCTGCCCCATCCCTGGCTGTGTTCAAGGCCAGGCTGGATGGGTTCCTGGGCAGTTTGATCTAGTGAGCTAGTGGCTGGCAGCCCTGTCCACGGCAGGGGGGTTGGAACTAGATGATCTCTGAGCTCCCTTCCAACCCAAGCCATTCTATGATTCTGTGATTCTATGATTTCATATAATGACATCATGTAATAAACTGACGGAGTTGGGAGAGCTGCCGAGGGATGACTACAGCTCTCGAAATGCTTTTATCCCTACCACGTGGTTTCTGGGAGAAAGACACAAGGACTACAACTCCCAGGATGCTCCTGTCCTTCCCATGTGGTTTCCAGGAGGGAGACAACAAGCCCGGGAGACAACAGTTTCATTGCTTGGCCCTTTTTGCCTCCGATCACCATTGCGGACTACACGGTCAGGCGACTCTCCCTTTTCCTTATACATGTATTTTCCGTTGTTGTCAGATTTACTACTCTCAATTCCTTTCATAATGTATTATCTCACATTCCTTTACCCTTATAAGTAAAATAGTTTTCTCCTTATCTCAGTCCAGTGCCTCCTCCTTTCTTACTCCTCTGCCGGGCCTCTGTGAAGGCAGGGGTGGGGGAGGAAGCAAGGCACTTTCAGGGCAATATTTAATTAACCCACGACAGGCTGCAATGTGGCTTCAACATAAACAAAAGCTTTGATGGAAAGGAGTTTTTACAAGAATCTTTTCTCTGGGGAGTATGATTCAGTCCATGGCTTGTTGGACAAAATTAGAGAGACTTATTGCAAACATGTATGTAAGTTAACCAACTAAGGAGAATAATTCAACTTTCCAAAGACTAAATCCATGTTGAGAAATGGATGACATCTCACTCTGAGAAGAAGTTGCTGCTTTGCTGCAGACATTGACTGTCCTTTGAAGACCTAGCATCTAGATAGTTTCATGGTCAGTGAATCTTATTTGGACCTTCTAAAGGAGTCCCAGAATGTATAAGAGATTTCAAGAGAAGAATTGAAGCATTCTGCTGTGAGTAAAGGTGGGATTCATCCCATCTAACTTTAGATGCCTACAATACAGGCATTTATTGCTGAATTAATCATCCTGAGCTCTGTCTGTCAACAGAAAGGAAATATTTATAATATATAAGCCAAGAACAACAATAAAAAAAAAAAAAAATCAAGGCACAACACACTCTCTGCTTCTATGGCATTTATTTTCGAATGGCACTATTCCAAGCATCAGAAATTGGAAAGCACCTTAATTGAGTGGTTTGGAATTCCTTTTCAGTTAGACAATTAGTCAGGAACAAGTCAGTCTTCCTCCTGTTTATAAGCTCCCTTTAGGTACTGGAAGGCTGCAATGAGGACTCCCTGGAACCTTCTCTTCTCCAAGCTGAGCAGAATCACAGATCACAGCCCAGTTCCAGAACAAGCCCAGTTCCCTCAGCCTTTCTTCATAGCAGAGGTACTCCACTCCTCTAAGCATCTTTGTGGCCCTCCTCTGGACCCAGCAGCTCCACGTCTTCCTTGTACTAGGAGCTCCAGGCCTGGGCACAGTACTCCAGATGGGGCCTCAAAAGGGCAGAGTAGAGGGGAGCAATCCCCTCCCTCTCCCTGCTGCCACCTCTCTTGATGCGGCCCAGGATACCATTGGCCTTCCTGGCTGCAAGAGCGCACTGCTGGCTCATGTCAAGCCTCTCATCCACCAGAACCCCCAAGTCTTTCTCTGCAGGGCTGCCCTCAAGGAGTTCTTCTCCCAGTCTGTACACACACCTGGGATTGCCCCGACCCTAGTGCAACACCTTGCACTTGGCCTTGTTGAACCTCATCAGGTTCTCGTGGGCCCACTTTTCCTGCCTGTCCAGGTCCCTCTGGATGGCATCCCTCCCCTTCATTGTATTGACTGCACTGCTCAGCTTGGTGTCATCAGCAAACCCACTGAGGGTACAGTCAATCTCACTGTCTACGTCATTGATAAAGATGTCCACCCTTCAAATCCATCTCTCTCCAATTTAAAGAGAAGGTTTTGGTGCAGAACCATGTCAAAGGCCTTGCACAAGTCCAGGTAGGCGACATCCGTCGCCCTTCCTTGGTCCACCGATGCCATCACTCCATCACAGCAGGCCATCAGATTGGTCAGGCATGACCTGCCCTTGGTGAAGCCATGCTGGCTGTCTCGGATCACCTTCTCATCCCATGTGTGCCTTAACATAGCTTCCAGGAGGATCCGCTCCATGATCTTCCCAGGCACAGATGTGAGGCTCACCGGCCTGTAGTTCCCCGGGTCTTCCTTTCTCCCTTCCTTAAAAATGGGTGTGATGTTTGCCTTCTTCCAGTCACCAGGGACTTCACCTGACAGCCACGACTTTTCAAATATGATGGAGAGTGGCTTGGCAACCACATCAGCCAGTTCCTTCAGGATCCTGGAATGCATATCATCCAGCCTCTTAGACTTGGAAACATTCAGTCTCATGAGGTGGTCTTGGACACTCTCTTCTCTCACAGTGGGAGGGATTTTACTCCCCCAGTCCCCATCCAGAGGTTCTGGGACATGACAGACATGGGAAGCCTGACTGCCAGTGAAGACTGAGGCAAAGAACTTGTTGAGTACCTCCATGTCTGTTGTTGCCATTTCTCCCTTCTCATTTATCAGAGGGGTTATACTCTCCTTGGCTTGTCTCTTCTGACCAATGTACTTGTAGAATCCCTTCTTGTTAATTTTCATATCCCTCACCAAGTTCAGTTCTATCTGAGTCTTGGCTTTTCTGATCCCATCTCTACACCAGATGGCATCCTAATATTCTTCTGAGGCCACACATCCCTGCTTCTGCTGCCTGTACATTTCCTTCTTTTCCCTCAGTTGGACCAGTAGGTCCTTGTTCAGGCATGCTGGTTTTCTGCCTCCTCTGCTTGATTTCTTATGCTGGGGGATAGAGATCTTGTGCTCTAAGAAAGGTTTCCCTAAAGAGCTGCCATCTCTGTTCCATTCCTTTGTCCGTAAGGACAGTTACCCAGGAGATCCAATCCAATAATTCCTTAAAGAGCCTGAAGTTCACTCTCCTGAACTTCACGGTCCTGACTCTGTTCTTTGCCAGACCCGTATTTCCTGAGATCACAAACTCAACCAGAGGATGGTAGCTACAGTCCAGGCTGCCTCCAGTCTTAACATCTTTAATGAGGCTTCACTTCTGGTTGATCTGTCTAATACCTGGACCACACAGTTATTCTCAACGTACTCCAGGAGTCTCCTGGATTGCTTACAGCCCGCTGTGTTAGCCCGTGGTGTTACTTTTCTGGCAGACATTGAGGTGATTGAAATCCTCCATCAGGATGACAGCCTGCGAGCGCAATACTTCTTGCAGCTGAAGCAAGAAGGCCTCGTCAAGAGGCTCCCCTTGATCAGGTGGCCTGTACCCCAACCAGCAGATGTCCTTTATTGGTCTCGTCCTTAATTTTAACCCACATGAGGAAGTAGACCTACAAAAGTGCAGCCCCAGTTAACCTTCCTTATCTTTTGTGAGGGACATTTGGTCCTAGAAAAGACTCTTAGAAATTCTCCTGATAAACTTCAAGTATTATAAGAATTACTTTATATGTAATCAGCAATGAAGCCCATCTGTAAAGAAAATGTCTCTGTAAAAACCTAGTTCAACCTGCCTTTGAAATACACTTTCCATAGCCACAGCAAAACACTTTTCAGAAGGTCGAAGGTTAAGGTACTTTAGAAAATACATTTTTCCCCAGTTATATAGCTAGTTAGTAGGGGTTCAGCAATGTTTGTCCCTTGACAATGAAAATTGATGTTACATACCTGGCAGCTTTAAATAAAATTACAACCTTATCCAGAGAGGTAGTGCATTCAACGTGCTCATTAATGTAAAAAAGTTGAAGTGGCAGTGTATGAGTAAGCCAGACTGCAGTGGCTATGTTTGTACACAGTACTGTCTAGCTCGATCTAAATTACAAAGAAGTAGACAGAGAGGTGTGGTAAGCAACATCTTAAATCAAGCAAGTGTCAGCTCAGCCTCATTTCCTGATTTAAACAATTACATAGCTCAATAACCTATACTTAAGAACACAAAACCTAATGAATAAGCAATAAGACTACTTGACCTCCATTCAAAGCAATTGTTAGCTTCTATCCTCTATATTTAAGTTGAGTTCTGTCTCATTCAGTGTGGAGCTTTCTGAAGCAGCTAGTTTTGCTCAGAGTTCTCTCTCCATAATAACCTGATAACCTCGTAGAAGAGTAGGGGACAGAACATAACCCTTGCCATTTCTGTTCTGATAGTTTGGGGGATGCATTTTGTCAGCCAGTTCCTCTAACATTGAAAACAATTGTTTTGTTTAGGTCTTTTGTTTGTTTGTTTGAGGGGGCAACAAAATAATATAGAAGATGCTCATTGCTTTCTCTATCTACTGAGTCTTCCTGACCGAGACACATTTTGTCATAAAGATATATGCTGGACTTCCTTTGAACATAGCCAGGGCTCAAGGGAGCAGGAAAATAAAGGTATTCAGATATGAAATACTAGTTTGTTACATTTTTTTCTTCTCTTCTTTACATGTTTGTTTTCCTCCTAAGTGCCATCACCTTGAAACAATAGGCCCATCAGCTGTAGAGTGATTTTTGGCAAAATCACAAAAAGGCTGGTACAGAATGCAATCAGCAAGGAAATAAATGAAGGTGTTTAATTAATGGCAATCAACATGGCTTTGTTGACTGCCTCAGCAAACAAATCTGATATTGTTTATATTTGGATTAAAAGTATGGTTAATACAAGTATCGAGTATAATATGTTTAGATTCATGAGATTGTGGTAAAGACTAAGAACATGCAAAATAAATACAACCTAATTCAAGCAAATTTAGAACTATCCTAGTAGTAGTAATTGTGCACATATATTGCAAAATGTAAATTGTAAATCATCTACAGGGTGTTTTATTAGGTCCTGCAGAGATCTGCTCTTTGCCTGATGTTGTTCAATGTCTTTGTTAAATAGAGGAAAATATAGTATCAGTCTATGAGGTGGATTCAATCCCTGCAAGACTGAAGGACTGAAGAGACCGAGAGAATCTAAAAACTAAAATGCCTCACTAACTGGAAAACTATTCTAACAAGTGGACTATTACAGGTTGAAGGCAATGTTGGTTACAGCAGAATTGTAGTTATTGTGGAGTTTAAAATCCTGAGAAGTGAGGAAGACAAATAGTAGAATCTTAACCCTGGACTTTTGGAGAACAGATTTTTGCGATCATCTTGGCAGGATCCAATGGCAAGCTGCTATTAAGGACACCAGTGCACAAGACAGCTGGTTGAAATTCCTCAGAGAATAAAAACAGTTCTTCCTGGTGTACGGAAAGGTGAGCAAGCATAACAAAAAGTCAGCATGGATTAACAGGAAACTCCTGAATGAACTCAAACACCAAAAATAAGTACAGAAAAGCAGGAAGGAGGAATGGATGTCCCAGGAGGAATATAGAGACAGTGCCCAAACACACAAAGATGGAGCTGAGAAAGACAAAGCTTACCTGGAGTTGAGAGTAGCAAGGAATGTGAAGGGCAAAATGAAGGGCTTCTGTAAGTACATCAGCAGCAAATGGAAGGTGGGGGAAATGATTTATGTGGAGTTTAAGTACATAAATCCCAGCATAGGCAATTTTTAGCAGATCTGGTGATTTTTAGCTGGATCTGGTCCATTTTTATTATAAATGTTGCCATACTTGTAAAGTTACAGTAAGTGATGTCCTGAGTACCTGAATACTTCTGTCTGTCTTTGGACAAATAAAGAGATCAACAGCAAGTACCAGTTCCCAGGGTACCCAAATAAGTGGATGAAATATTCCTACTGACACATTACATACATTGAAGATATATGTGATCCCTCCATCCCGTCAGCAGTGCAAACCAAAAGGTCAAGGCAAAATTTTTCAGGCATCTTGATCATGTTGTTATTGATAAAGCCCTATGACGAGCAAACAGCAAGTCATTCCACTGACGGGAGTGAAATAACTACAGTCCTCCTCCGTTCTACAATTTTTGTAGAAAAATAGAAAAATGTGAAACAAATATCAAACGTTAATAATAGGCTAGATTATAGAGAAGAAGTCATACTCATAAGAGTTATTAAAACTACAATAGATTTTGGCAGAAACGTTTTTAGATAAAAACATTTTTGACAAACTAAAAATTAAGGAACAATGAACTTTTCAAGTTGCTAGGTCTGGCACAAAGATATTAAAATGCAGTAGCTGCCTCCAAGAGGTTACTGGCAGAGTTTCAGAAAAGAAGATAGGAAAGCCCAAGAAAACAATGAGAAGATTTTTGTGGGGTTATGGTCTGCCTAGCTATTACTGAATTTCTCTGTAGGCATTCTAACTGGAAAGGGGGATTTGTAGCACTATAATTCGTGCTATCTTTTCCTTTGATTCTTTTTCCATCTTTTCCATCATTTATTCTGGATCTGACAGAAATCCAAGGGAGTCATGCAGTATCTTGTGCAGCTGGAAATTAGGCGAAAATATACAG
Source organism: Alectura lathami (assembly GCA_013399715.1). Classification (NCBI taxonomy): domain Eukaryota; kingdom Metazoa; phylum Chordata; class Aves; order Galliformes; family Megapodiidae; genus Alectura; species Alectura lathami. The sequence goes on from VXAV01000012.1 coordinate 128,098, forward strand.
AATTATGCATAAGATAAGCAAGTTTGAAATTTTGACTAGGCTTTTCTTGTATGAGATCTAAAGGATGGTTATCAGTATAGAAAGGTCAAAATCAGCAAACATCTGAGATTATCTTATGATTAAATAAAAGGCATGGTTCTAGGGGAGAAATAGTTTTTCCTGTTTTTCCTAATCAGTGTCAGAACCTTCTATCCATCGTCCTTTTTCAATCAGAGCACTGCTCTTTCGGTCGCTGCAATGCAGAACATTCCCTTCCTGCTAGCTCCAAGGACAGTGAGGAGAAGAAAAGGTCAAAGGATATGATATCTGGTTTTAGATTAGTCCTCCACACCTGGTATGCACACGGGACAGCTAGGAGAACATGGCTGGTGATAGTGCTTGAGGTTTTGAGTTGTGCCTTCTTTTTTGTAACATTTAACTTGCTTATGTTAATTCATACTATAGTGTTAGGGGAATCTATTTTCTATCTCTGGACTTCAACTATTTTCTAAAATGATAGACATTGCTTCAGAAAATTCTGAATGTTCTGGAATTTCTATTTTTTCTTTTCTTTTCTTTTTTTTTTTTTTTTTTCATCAGCTCAAGTCAATCTTTTTCAGCTAAGTCTCTATGCATGCATTTTGTCTATTCAACTACCCACAACACTTTGTATTGTGCATACACAAAGATGCCTGCTGACCTGACAAGTTAAGGACAAGTGCTCTTTTCAGAAACTTCATCATGACTGTCTTCACTCCTCCTGTTCCTATTTCTTTTCTCTTGCATACACTATGATAATAATGCAATGTTAAGAGAAACAGTGTAGGTGAGGAACAGAGTAGGTGTAAATCTGCTGTCTTAATTTTAGATGTAGATTAAGATTCGGATGAAAAATCTATAGAGATTGTAATGAGCATTTTTATACTGGACAAGATCTGCAAAGTTTTGTTTGACTAGCTGCTAGAGGCCAGTTTCCCACTTTTCATTATCATTTTTTCCCTCCAGTTTGATGCTGTGGCTGAAGCTACTTTATGTCTATTTTAACAAAATACATCAAGAGAAGTTGGTGCAAACCCTTATCATGACTACCATGTAATCAGAAGACTTGCATTTCTGGATATTAGCAAAGTGGCAGGAAAAAAAATAAAGACCTCCATGTTACAACGTGAACCTCTTTCTGGAGGGAGTAGTGCAGAGAATTTCTTAGGACTATGATTTTTGAAGACTTGTAATACCTGAAAGGCTCTGCCAGTATAAGAATGAAGACTCAGGTATCAAAAGATTCAGCTTATAAAATTGAGTAGATCCAAAGGCTGAGAATAGGTCAAAACAACAATGATAAAATTTTATTTGAAAAAATTTGATAGAATCTAGTTACCTCCTGAATTAGGTGCCTAGTTTAAGCACAGTCTCATTAAAAAGGTAGGCCCTATCAGGAAAAGAAAATATGATCTTCCCTGCTTAGTGTAACTGCCTGTATTACTGAAAAAGCAGACATCTACAGAAGAGACCCAGTGCATACAATTCAATTTCCATTGATCATCCTGAGAAATTCAAACACTTAGACACTTTCTGGATACTATACAGGCTGCTTCAAGTGGACATCTACTTCTCCACATGGACTACATAGGAAGGTGTAATATGAAGTGATAGGCAATTCTATATATTCACATATCATCTACTACACCCTCTTGTCATGTCTCCGTCAGCATTTTCCAAATGTGTAGGAAGCATCAGCCATGAGAATATGGGAGATCTCAAAGCAACCTTCACCTCTCTTCTTGAGGCTGAGCCAATGTATTACCATATCTGAATCTGGAGTCATTCATTGTGTCAAGATGAAAGGAAGAGGTCAGTGTCTAGCCTCATGATCAGGAGACTGAGCAGATCTAAGACACTTTTCCCAGAATTGTTCTGTTGTTACTTTTACCCAGCCCATAATAAAATTGTATGTGTTTCAGGGATTGAGACTTACCTAGTAAAAACTCTGGTTCTAAATGTTATCCTTTTCAATGAATCCAGAGGAATTTTGTGTTGTCTGTTAGGATTCTGAAGGTTGTGAATTACATGCATGATTAGTATTAGTAGCAATATTAACATCTCAGCTAGTTTACAATAAATTAAGTTACTAGAAGCACAAAAGCATTATTTTTTGTTTATAATGTTGTTTTGCCAAAGCCTTCACTTTCTAAATAAATGATGGACTCCAATTGATGAGAAGAGAACAGAACAGAAATGTAAGTTTATCCTTTTCAGGGATGCTATCAGTATATTTTTATTCTTGAACTTTCCAAGAACCTGGAATAAGTTTGCATTTTCATAGTCTGTTCATATCTTGTCTCTTAAAGGGGATACTGAGAAACACTGAATTGTGTAGTTTTGAAAAAGTACTCTGGAGTTTTAAGACTTCTTTAGTTAATGAAGGTACCCAGTGTTCTGCCATGATTATTATTATTATTATACATTTTTTTCCCCAGCCTGACCACTACCCAACAATCTTTGCACTAAAACACACTGGTACTATGAAAACAAGAAAAGCAATGACATTCTACAGAAACCCATATAGGAATGTCCTATAGATGAATGTCTAGGCACAGATGACGTGTTACGTGTTTATTCCTCATACTCTGAATGGAAAAGTAACAGAAATGTATGAAAACATTTGGTCCTATTATGATCCAGCTGTCCTGATTCCGGGTTATTGCCGATATCGCGGGTTTAACAGACTCACCTAGAGAAAAGACATTTAATAGCATCTGTTAATAGCAGCAGTGATTGAAATCTGGTAATGCTGTATGAAGAGATCCCATGTAATTTGACTCCTTGCATCTTCTGTGTAGTGACCAAATTCCATGCAATCTCAGTCTTATGATAGAACCTATGTCCATACATACATAATATGTAATCCATTATTGGTGAATAAAAGTTCTTTAGAGTGATGGATTATCCTGTTGTAATGACTTACTAGTTTGTTCTCCTTATCAGACAAATTCTATTTATGAATATCAAAATTATAGTAAATTGCTGTTTAATTCAGCCACTGCAGACTAAAATGAACTATTAAAATCATAAAATCCACCAGAAGCAGAGTTTTGGATCCATAATAGAAAAGTGTTGCTTTTTTTATTTTTTTTTTCCTTAATTTTGTAAACTGTATTAAAGACACAACAAAACATTAGTTGTGGCTTTTTAGTTTGCTTGATGTGATTTCATTTTGTCTGTGAAAAAATAATATCTGGATATTGGTAAGTTGTTTTCATTAGTCTGCCTGTTTGGAAGGAAGTTGATTGACTTGTTAGTAGACTGTTGTCATTGAATATAATGAAGAATACATGGATGTCATTATAAATATGGATCTGACATTTATGTTGGTATAAGTCTGGATTTATGCCTCTGAAGTTAATGGAGCTGCTCTGATATCAATCCCAAGCAAAGCAAATTAGGTCAAAGTAATCCAAAGTGGAAAATGAAGCTTCGCCAGTCTCTGATACATGAACAGTCTAAAAACAAAGTGGAGTTATGGATTTGGCATTTGCAACTGTGCCAATGCTAGCTGAGCCTTGCTAGCACAAGTAGTAAGTGCAAGAATACAATGGCATGATCTTCCATGCGTTCTAGCACCTATATCACAAATTTTCTCCAGATCTTGGGTGCACATTTAAAAGAATTGTAGTTCTGGATGTTGCTTGCAACAGTTAGTTAGATTAACGTAACAGAGATTTGCTGTCATGTGCTATACTCATATCTGTTATACTCCTTAAGAGTTCTGCATCAGTGGTGAAAGAGACCTCATTTTCAAATGCATCAAGTCTTTAGAGGCTTTTATGTGTTTGAAAATTAGTGAAGTAGAATTCTACATTTTATTTGCACATTTGCAAGTAACTATCCAATGCATAAAGCAGGAACAATTCAATCAAAAAGGATAATAAATGAAATTTAGACTCATTCTCCTTTAGCTACAGGTGCCTTAAATGTGGAATAAGTCCATGAGACCTTGTACAACCAAGCAAATGAAAAAAGTGGATTTGTTTTGGTCTCAGGCACAGGAAGCCAAATACTCATTTCACTAGTCCTGTATAGCACAGAATTATTTAGTAGGCATTTCCTAGCATCTAAAAAGACTGCTGAGCCCCAGACCAACATATTGACCTTCAAAAGGTCAGGAAGAGCGAGCAAGCAGCAGTGTGATTGCTTGGCTGCCAGTTGGGGCCAATCCACCACACATTTGACTTGGCAATGCATCCTGTCAGTGTTGGTTACCAGCAAAACAGGAATTTCACTCATGCCTTGCTATTTGCAGCTTGATTGCATTTACTGTGTGTGCATGCATCTTTAATGACTTAAAAAACCCAAGCCTCTCACTTAACCATAAATATTCTGAATTCTCTACAGAACATAATGAAACTAATCCACTGAATCTTACAATTTTTTTTTTTTATTTATTCCAAAACTGTAAGGCCTTTGTGAGGATTGTGCAATGAGCCACAAAGAGCTCGCGTAGGGCGAGAATGTGGGTGCTGGCCGTGGTGCTGAACGGGCTCCGCGGCGGGCTTCTGAACGCGGGTAGCACAGTCTTGCAGGAAGACTAACAACTGAGACTGGAGCAATTACTAGTTGAAAAAGACAAACACTGCACATAAAGCCTTTTAGACGCATCGTATAGTTAGATGAAAAATGCTCCAAGAACTCTATTACTGTCATCTATGAATAAATGCTATTTCTCACTGTCATACCTAACAATATATATTAATGCCATTACACGTAAATATCAATATCTTCCCACTTAGCTCAGGGTGACAGAAATATCAACATTTATGATTAATACTTGAAGATTTTCTATATTAAATAATATTTTTTTTTTTTTCCATTTTATACGGCCAGTGTTTTTGTTGTTGTTGTTTGCTTGTTTGTTTGTTTTTAGAAATATATGGGATTAACACTCACCACAACAAAATCTATGCATAAAACCACCAAAAAGAGCTGGGAGAAAACAATTTTTTAATATATATCGAATTCATGGTGTTCAGGGTCAAAAAGGGTGCTAGATTACTCATCCTGACACTCTGTCTTTTTTGAATCATCACATTTCACCCACTTGCCCCTGTTTTGAACTCACACATTTATGATGTCAAAAATTCCTTCTGAAAGGAATATAGACCTTAAATAAATAAGTATATAATTATTTCTGTTCCCCAAGTATTACTGCTTTCTTTGCTAGAGAGGAGATACTGGTATTTTCTCTGTGTAAATCAACATATCCAAGTCACTTCTTTATGTTCTCCTTGCTAAAATAAACACTGAGCTCTTTAAGTCTTCCAAAAAAANTAGTTTTATGTTGTAAGTTCTGCACCTGGAGCAAGCACACTGGTGTCACCAATGCCACGTGTAGAGTGAAAAACATTTCCCTGCTTTATTCACTACTTCTGTAGTTGTACACTCAGTCTGTTTAACTCTTTGTGTCATAGCATCACAATGAAAAGTCAGATTCTTGTCCACCCTGACTCCACAATTCAAGTCAATATTTTTTGGTTTAGAGTTCAGTGTTCTGTAAGGACAGCTGTATCTTGCTGTACTAATTACAGTTTGTTTGAATAGAGAAGTCTACCAGCTGACCCAAATAACACTGACTTATCTATTTTCACTGTTAGTTACCACTCTGCCAACCCTCATGTCATCTGCAGCTTTTATTAGTGCTGATTTTATATTTACTTTTAGGTCACTGAGGAGAATGTTGAATACTGTAAAATTTAGTCACAAGAAAATTCATCAGAGACACACTACCAAGGGGTGATTGCCTATTGACATCACCGTTGCAGACTATCATTTCTGAGCCCATTTATTATGTGCTTCAGAAGCATTGTGTGGTCCTAATTGTTCAACAGAATGTCATGAGGTACTAAGATAAACTCTTTAACTCTTTCCTAAATTCTATATTAAATCACCTCAGTTCCTTTACCAAAGGAATTCTTATGTCAAAGAAGTAAAATGACCCATTTTTGTGTCAACTGAAATTTGAATTTTCCTGCTTTTTAATTCCTATTAATGAAAAGACAGTACGTCAAAAATTTGAAGGAAATGTTCTGTGATTTTACTCTGCACTGCTCTCAGTCTAACTTACCTTCATGAAATACTCTTCCACTCTTATTTTCAGTATATACTCCCATGCTTTTAACTTCTTCTTTTCAGACAATATCCTATAGTACCCTTTTTACTGTGATGAGCTCTCTTCTACACTGTATTATTCAGAGCAGCCAAAGCTGACTCACAAAAGATTCATTATTTGTTGTGCCATAACTACTGGTATTTACATACATTTCCTGTGGGATGTTTCCACTCTTCAAACCACAGAGAACTTCCAGTGGGTATGTAAACTGGCTACTAAAATATAAGAGGTGAAATGAAGACTGTAGTCTAGGGATGTGTACTGCGAGGAGATAAAGTGGGAGAATAATTTAAGTAAGGATGTTAATAATGCTTAAACTGCTATATCACAAAAAAAAAAGCAAAAAAAAAAAAAAAAAAGCAAAAAAAAAAAACCACCCACCANAGAAAAAAGAAAAAAACACCCTTGTTCATAATTCTAGTGTGTCAAGGAGTTCCTTATTTTTGTCTGGTAGAAATTAAGCTTGTTATTTCAGGCTAAAATTATACATGCTGTAGCATTTTAAAACTAAGCATGAATATTTGCAGTTAAAAAGTTCTAATTTAGATGTAAAACTGTAAATCAAGGACATTTTGAGAAAAAGCAGTCAATCTATCTTGAATAAACCCCTGAACAACCAGAGACTTTTGTCAGCACATATGGTTGTCTAACAGGGCGCTTCAGAACAGTAGGTGATATTATGCACCATATGTGCTGCCATACCAAAGAATGATTGGGTTTCTGGTAATGCTATAATGAAATAATAAAGTAATATTACCTTGTTAATCTTAATAAAAATCATCATATTATTATTTCATCTATATTTAATTGCATTCTCTTGGCATTAAAAGAATGCCTTTTAGCTATCAGGAGTATAAAGAGGAACTGTTTACAAAACTTTCATAATGGATTATTAGCTTGCTATTCATTTTATTATTTGAAATTCATTAGGAATATCATTATACCTGACTACAACAAATTTCAGAAAAGACCGAGTAATAAAACAAATGGTGTGGATGTTCTGATATTTTGTCTCTTAGCCAATATTTTAAACTTCATAAAGAGCATAGCACTTATCTGCAATACACATAAAGGTGTGATAATATGGTAAGGAAAGCTTTCATGACTAGAACTAATTTGGTATATTACTTTAAATTCACATATTCATGTCTCAGAGTTCTATCAGATCTCTAAATAATGCTTTTCAACAATGAGCTTCATTGCCCGTGGTGTGCTACATATTTTAAACTTCAGGAATTTATTTGTTTTGTGTACAAAAATAACTTGTGGAAAATGATTTCTAGATAACAAGTTTTCAAGCACTGTTAAATTTAAACATGATTGAGGCATCTTAGTTTGAATAGTTTATGGTGATGCACCTACATCAACAGTTGCTTTTGATAATTTAGGCAAGGAAGTCTTTTAAGCATAGAACCACTACTTCTTAACCCAATATTTGCTATTACAGTTGTCTTCACTGTAAGCAATTTCACACTTATAAAGAAGCATTTGTCCCCCTAGTAATTTTCATACCTCTCTCTGAATTTCTATTTTTAGGAGCTCTCTAGGCAAGACTGAACTTCAGCCGTCAGCAGACAAAGCTGTGTGTTGGGAAGAACAGATGTCATAAGGGTCTCTTTAGGTCCCTCTGTATTGGGACCCTGAGGCCATCCAGAGCAGTTTGGCACAGTTCATGTTATTTAAACTCCTCTAGCCACCAAATCAGTATAGGCTTATTCAAGTTCTTTGTAGAAACTGGCTAGCTTATGTTATCTTGAACCAAGAAAGGGAATTGTTTGTTGGAGGCAATAGCTGATATGGGAAATTGCTGCAATTTGGAAAGTAGAGAGGACTGACCTCTAGTAACTACATATGGTGCCAAAAAAATGCATATACATTTAAAGAAAGAAAAAAAACTGTATTAAAATTGTAATACTTAATATATACCAATAACAAAAGATGAATATAAGTCATGTTTCACTCTGCACTTACAAGAGGTGCTCAGAGTGGTTACCATCAGCGTCGAGACATTTCTGATTATGGCGAACCACTGCTTGAGCAACACTGACCAAAGTGTCTGCTTGTATTACTGTGCACGCCGTTTCAATTTCTTTCCGAAATACCGCAGTGTAGCCGGTTTTCCATGGTACACCACATCCTTTAAGATCCCCCATAGGCAGAAGTCAAGGGGTGCTAAGCTGGGAGAATGTAGGGGAAACTTAACTGCACTTCTTTGCCCTATCCATTCCTATCCTATTGCATTGGATATGGAATAGGATATNCAATTCTCAGAGGCAAGCTAACTGGACTCTTCTTTTTTTTGAAGGTACTGTTACTGGTCAAATGTACCTAGATATGCTACGCACATCCACTTTACATGTAATTTGTACACATTTTGGGAATGATTAATTTTATTTCCAACAAGATGGCACCCCTCTGCACTTTCAACGAGATGTGAGAGCTTACCTCTTTTGTTATCAGTCTATATAGAGTATTAAAATTTTAATACAGTTTTTCCTTTCTTAAGATGTGTATACATTTTTTTACACTCCTGGTATGTCTATTCTATGGTCCTCTTTAACTCATTAGTATAAACAAAGCTTATGAGGCTGGTCAGTCAATCTTCATGCTTAGTTATACTATTTAGATTTTTTGGCTCAGTGCATCAGAATGAGCAAAACAAAGCTGGGTAAAATAAACAGGCGTCCTCTTCTGGGTGCCATCTTACAATATCGAACTTGGGTGCCACTCATTAGCTTGTGCTGAGACCGGTACTGTGAACTTCTCTTTTCTATCTTTCACAAGTGATAGAAAGGTTAACAATATAACAGTCACAGCAGGATTTAGGCTTGCAAGTAAATTCATATAACGCAAATTACGTATCACAGGACATTCTATTTGGAGTCCTGTACGCCCCTTAACGATGTCTGCCAAGGCCATGCAAGTGTGTACAACACAGGGTTTGCAAATGGTACTAGGTTAGGTAGCTAATCTGTTCTAGTTGGATTAGCATGGTTAACCATCTGAAATAGCTCTTATGATATAAGTGGGATGGTTCACATGTCCCAGATCTATAGTTTTGGATCTCTGCAAGAAACTTCAAGGATTAGGTAGTGTAAGTCTCCTTGTCTTCTTATCAATAGTCTATTTCGGTGCACTGATACTTGCTTAACACAAACTATTAATTGTCTGGAAATGAATAAATCATTAAAACACAAGACTAGCTAAGTAGTTTTAGATAATTTTTGTCACAACTATCTTGGATGAATGTATTCAGCTTGGTCACTGAACAGCACATTTATCTGTAATAGAATATTGTTGGGCAATCTCAGTGTTAATGGCTATCTTTACACTTTCATTTAATATTGAAGTATGAAAGACAGTAGTTTTGCTAGCTCAAGACTATGTCAGACACAACAAAACCTTTTTAATCTGTGTGAGTTTAAATTGGCATGTAATCAGGCCTGCAATCTCCCCTGACAGCTCTTTGCTGTAATGCAGTGTTTTAGTATTAATTCCTGTGTTGTTAGGACTTCCTGTTTTTCCATTTGTTTGGCTTCATTTTGCTTCCAAATATATTGCTAGGAACTGGTTAATGCCTGGAGGACTCCATAGTAGCAAGTCACAGAGCTGTTTGACATGTAATGTGTGCTCACATACGCAGTTCCTTACACTTGGTGGGTTAGAGGATGTCAGCTGCACTGTACTAATTCTACATCAACTGCGCACATGCTTGAAGGTCTGCATTCATGGGCCTGTAGGAGGTTAATACCATTGAAATCACTGACTAAGCTCTTTGGAGTCCAGGCCAGCAATTTCAAAAGCTTTTCCATTTAGTTTGATCATTCTTCCTTGCAACCTAAAACAAGATGTGCTGCCCCACATTTGCTAAAGGTTAAAACCCTGCATATTGTCAGTACCTGATAAGGAGAAATACTTGAATCATGGCAACCCCACTGTGAGTTAGAGACCTACAGACTATAGGCCTTTGAACTGGACTGAGTTACTGTTGTGGTGTTTCTTCCTTTTGCATTGACACAGACAAGAAATGATACAGCATGACAGCAAAAAAGAGAAATGCCATTTTGCAAGATGTATGCTAGCTATTAGAAAAATCAGTCTTTAAAATATAACTGGCACCATTAAAATCTTTTTTATTGTCTGTTCATCCTTCTAATTCATACTATTCGTTTACTTCTACTGGGTCCACCAGAAGGTTTTGAGTAAGGCAAACTGAGTTTATTTATTTGCTTACGTTTAAAGATCTTTTTGCATTCCCATGCCTCACTTTTCTAATTACTTTAAGTTTTTCAGTACTGCTTAGGAGATGCCAAGTCAAACAGCTCCTTGCACTGACCTTTTCACACTGTTTTGTCTTTGTCCAGTGGGAATGCTGTTACTGCTGTAGAGATCACTAGAAATGGGGCAGCATGTTTCACATTGCCATTCCAAAGAAAGTCTTCTTTGATATATGTACTAAAAAAAAATTAAATCCCCAGTCCCCAGCCTGACCAGCTTTTGCTTTCCAACCTCTGTTTCCATGGCATTCTCAGCTGGTAGAAGGCAGAAAGCTAGTACAGCAAGAGAGACAGACCAGCTTGTGCAGTACTTTCCCAGCAACACCTACAGCCTGCAGGATCCTGTTGCGTTAACTTCAACAAGAATAGAAACAGAATTTCTTTCTACCTTTTTTCTTTCTCCTTTTCAAGAGTATAAATGGAGGAAAGAAATTGAATGGCCTAGTAATCGCTGACCCTCGCATTCACGGTGCTGCAATACAGCAGTAACCTTCATCAGTAAGAGAGGCTCCTAGCCTAATAAGCTGCATTTATAATTGTAATGAAAAATAAGTCAGAATAAATAATATCAGAATTTTAGTCTTCCTAGTTTTGAGTGAAATTCATAACTATTTTTTTGCTTACATATTACTCTAAAGCATGATTGTGCTACTTATTTTTTAAAGATTTTCATGTTTTATATCTAAGAATTAAATTATGCATTATTTTTGTAACTGTTATAGAAACAAGTAATAACGCATTTTTATAACAGTAATATTTGTAAAATACTTAAGTGATACTTAATTCATTGGAGCTACTTCAGTTACAAATCAGCACACCTAAAGACTCTAAAATGGACTTTATAAATATATCATTACATCTCCACGAGGTTCTACTAGATTCATCTTAGCTCCACCAATATAGATCTGACTGAAATATCAAGGATATAAAATCAGAATCTAAACTCACTTCTCAAAATCAAAGTATATTTAAATGCCATAATGAAATTAGGTTACTGAAGCTTTGTTCTAAGAAATGAGGAGAAGCAGAAGTACAGTCAGTTTCATTTGCCCATGACTTTCATGTTCTTTCTTTCAAGTAATTCTAAAGAACTGTGTAGTCACTTCCTTCAAGATAGCATTAAGAATAAAATTTACACACTTTTTAGGAAGTAAAGAAGAAGAGAGACCATAAAGGCTTTTTCATTCTGAAAGTTTAGTTGTTTTCTGGATGTCTGAAACTGCCAGGATGGGAGTGCTGCAGAACAGAACACTGAGAAAAGACATTACAGCAATCTTCAGATGCATGAAAGGCTGCTGTAAAGAGGATAAGAATGTCCCCAGTGTATGAAACAGGAAACAATGGACTAAAATTGCAGCATAGCTAACTTTGACATCAGGAGTAGCTTTCTAATAGTAAAGAAAGACGGTGTATGGAATAAATTAGCAGTCCTGAGAAACAGGGTAGGAAAATGTCTACAGTAATGATGATTGATCATAAATGAATAATTGATCCTAAGTTGGGTGGAAGGACTGACCAGGTGACCTCTCAAAGTCTCTTTTTGCCTATATGTCTGTGTTTCTCTATACTTCAATATACTAAAAAGACTGATATTTATTACTTAGTGCTGGTCAAAACCACTTGGAGTAAACAAAACAGTAAACCTATGAGAAAATGGTGACGGGTTGATTACTCTCTTCAGGTGTTTTTCCCACCCCTATCTTTCTAATCCTTCAGTCACATTAGACGCTTTGCCCTCTTATACTGAATAACGTCTTTTCTCATTTCATATTTTGCAAGTGTGATACTCCAATACTTCAACTGAAGACAAGAGGCTTGGCAAAGGAACCTCATCTCCCCCTCACTGAGCACCATATTTGACCAGCATTTCTTCTGAGATTGACAAGTTGTGCACGAGTATATTTCTGATGTTCTGCATGCAACCCAGTCTAGTGATTTTCTCTCTCCATCATGCTAATTCTACCCAACATGTAGGGGATTGTAACTTTCCGAAACCAAAATAGGAACACTTCTGTATTTTGAACTTTTATAAGCTAGGAGCTGTGCTTTCAGAACATGGAGGCTGATCATTCAACTAGTTTAAATATCCAGATTGTTTGGGTACCTCATCTTTCACACATCCAATCTGTTTATTCACAGTTTGGAAGATAACTATGTTTAAGAACATCCAATGAGCAGATTCACTGATATGTACTTAAGCCCTACTTTTATCTTATTTCTAATAGACATATTTGGAAGGGATCTAATCTTTACACCAGATCATTCAGTCCACTGGTTACAGATTCTCTGAATGACATTTGATAAAATGAGGACAAAAAGACAGCTCTGAGACTTCTTAGCTGCTGCCTTCTAAAGCTGCTTGTAGACAAAGAAGTACTGTCTCGATATCTTAGGTGAAAATTTGAGATAAAAGATTATTTTCTGGGAAACAATATAATGCAAATCGTCTGTTTTAATATTTTGGGGCATAAAGATAATATTTCATCTCACTTGTCCTTGCACCAAAGGATACTAGGTTATGTCTTCCAAGTAACGGTGCTAAGATTCAGCCTTTCACCACTTCTCTCCAATCAATTTTCGTTTCCATCTATTAAATTAAAAAGCAAACAAAATAAAAAATACACCCTTGTGCTTTCTTCCATCCTGCCCTTCACACCAACAGAAAACTCTGTAAATAGCCACAAAGCTACCAATTAACTCCTTTTAAGTGTCTCCTTACATTCTCCTTTGCTGCATTGGCAGCAGCTACTTAGCTGAAACCATCAACCCCCATGCTGCTGAGCTCTGTTTCTTGATATGCTGGTGCTCCTGGTACACAGCTGTTACCTCTGGCGTCATGCTTAAATGCCACACTTTTCAGGGAATGAGTTAACCTCTTAACGGTTGGTGGGAAATGTGGTACTAGCCTTGGTGCAAGGGTAGTGCTCCATGCTGAAAGTTAGTCTTAAGCTTCAGGTAAAGGGAGTTTCTGATATCTGAAAAGATGGACATGAGATAAAAGAAGTAAAGGTCTAAATGAAATAATAGAATCTCTGAGCCTAATGGGATGCATACCAGGGTTATTTCACTTCAAAGACTGTCAACAGAGAAAGGAGTTAGAACGAAGCATATTTCTTTCTGACCTCTGAGGAAACAGCACTAGGAGTAATAAGAAGCCTTAACAGAGGGATCTCTAGCATACTTCAGAGCAGCAGTATAACACTCATCCTTTCACTCTCTGGCTTGTACTACAGCTATTGTAGGGCAAGGACTGTCATTGATGCTGAGTTCTCCAGAGCTGGAGTAACAAAGCAGACCTGTTTAGGCCAAGAGCGACTTCATCCACCAGCTGCAAGTCAGTGTATCAGCTGAGGGCTGTGCCATTCCTGCATGTTTATCATCAATTGCCATGGAGAAGAGGTCATAGAATCACAACATAATTTGGGTTCGAAGGGACCTTAAAGATCATCTGGCTCCAACACCCTGCCATGGGCAGGGACACCTCCCACTAGACCAGGTTGCTCAGAGCCCCATCCAGCCTGGCCTTGAACACTTCCAGGGAGGGGGCATCTACACCATCTCTGGGCAACATGTGCCAGTGTCTCACCACCCTCACAGGAAAGAATTTCTTCCTCATATCTAGCCTAAGTCTCCCCTCTTCCAGTTTATGGCCATTATCCCTTGTCCTGTAGCTACATGCCCTTCTAAAGGGCAGCTCTCCTGCTCTCCTGGAGGCCCCCTTCAGGTACTGGAAGGCCGCTATCAGGTCCCCCCAGAGCCTTCTCCTCTCCACGCTGAACAACCCCTGCTCTCTCAGCCTGCCTTCATAGGGGAGGTGCTTCAGCCCTCTGATCATCTTCATGACCCTCCTCTGGACCCTCTCCAACAGCTCAATGCCCCTGGTGTTGGAGGCCCCAGAACTGGATGCCGTACTCCAGGTGGGGTGTCATGAGAGCAGAGTAGAAGGGCAGGATCACCTCTATTGCCCTGCTGGTCACGCTTCTCTTGATGCAGCCCAGGATGCGGTTGGCCTTCTGGGCTGCAAGTGCACAGTGTTGGCTCATGTTGAGTTTTTCATCAACCGACACCCCCAAATCCTTCTCCTCAAAGCTGCTCTCAAGCCATTCTCTGCTCAGCCTGTATTTGTGCTTGGGGTTGCCCCGGTCCAGGGGCAGGACCTTGCACTTGGCCTTGTTGATCTTCATGAGGTTGGCATGGGCCCACCTCTCAAGCCGGTCCAGGTCCCCCTGGATGGCATCCCTTCCCTCTAGCATGTCAATGGCACCACACAGCTTGGTGTCGTCCGCAAACTTGCTGAGAGTGCACTTGATTCCACTGTCCATATTGCCAACAAAGATATTAAACATCACTGGTCCCAGTATTCACCCCTGAGGGATCCCACTCGTCACCGGTCTCCATTTCGACATTGAGCCGTTGACCATGACTCTCTCGGTGCAACCATCCAGACAGTTCCTTATCCAGCAAGTGGTCCGTCCATCAGACCCATGCTTTTCCAACTTAGTGACCAGGATGTTATGTGGGACTATGTCAAATGCTTTGCACAAGTCCAGGTATATGAAGTCAGTTGCTCTTGCCTTATCCTCTGATGCTGTTACTCCATCATAAAAGGCCACCAAGTTTGTCAGGCACGATTTGCCTGGTTGCCACCAATCACGTCATCTTTATTTTCCATGTTCCTTAGTAGATCCTTCAGGAGGATCTGCTCCATGATCTCGCCAGGCACAGAGGTGAGACTGACTGGCCTGTAGTTTGATGGATCTTCCTTTTTTCCCTTTTTGAAAATGGGGGTGATGTTTCCCCTTTTCCAGTCAGTGTGACTTCACCAGTCTGCCATGACCTTTCAAGTATGATGGACAGTGGCTTGGCAACTTCATCCGCCAGTTCCCTCAGGACTCGCAGATGGATCCCATCAGGTCCCGTGGACTTGTGCACTTTCAGGTTCTTTAGATGGTCTCGGACCTGATCTTTGCTTACAGTGGGTGGATCTTCCTTCTCTCAGCTCTCGCCTTTGCTTTCTGTAACTTGGGCGGTGTGGTTAGAGCCCTTGCCTGTGAAGGCTGAGGCAAAGAAGTCATTGAGCACCTCAGCTTTCTGCATATAATCCATGACCAAGTCTCCAGTCTCCTTCTGTAGAAGACCCACATCTTCCCTAGCCTTCCTTTTATCACTGATGTACCTGTAGAAATTCTTCTTATTCCCCTTTATGACCCTGGCTAGACTTAATTCTATCTGGGCTTTGGCTTTCCTAATCTGATCCCTGGCTGCCCCGACAACTTCTTTGTGTTCCTCCCAGCTAGCCTGCTCTTGTTTCCACTCCCTATAGACTTCCTTTTTACGCCCAAGTAAGTCAAGGAGCTCCTTGTTTATCCACAGAGGCCTCCTGGTGTTCTTGCTCGCCTTCCTCTTACTTAGGATGCACTGCTCCTGGGCTTGATGGAGATGGTCCTTTAATATTGACTTTCCTGGGAGCTCTCCTGGGCCACTCTTCCCTCCAGGGCTTTGTGCCATGACGCTCTGCTAGGCAGATCCCTGAAGAGGCCAAAGTCTGCTCTCTTAAAGTTCAGAGTAGTGAGCTTGCTGCACACCCTCTTTGACTCCATAGGGATCCTGAACTCTACCATCTCGTTATCACTGCAGCCAAGGCTACCCTTGAGCTTCACTGTTGTTGGTGAGGACAAGGTCCAGCACAGCACCTTTCCTTGTGGGTTCCTCTATCACTTGAAAGAGGAAGTTGTCATCAACGCACAGATGGACACTTGCATCAGCAAACATGCTAAGGATGCATTTCACTCCAGCATCCAGCTCATTGACAGACATGTTGAACAGAATTGGCCATTGTATTGAGCCCTGGGGAACACAAGTGACTGTCCTGAAGTCAGATGTAGCTCCGTTTACTACAATCCATCAGGGTCTACCATTCTGCCAGCTCATCAACCAGCATAGTGTGAACCTGTTCAACTCCCAGTTGGACAATTTGATTAGAAGGATACCATGAGGGACGGTATCAAAGACTGTACTGAAATTCATCCACCAACTTCCCCTTCATCCACTAAATGGGTGACCTTACTGTAGAAGAGATGAAAATACTAAGACAGGACTTTCCCCTGACAAACACATGCTGACTATGCCTGATAACTCCTTTGTTCTTTAACTGCCTTTTAATAGCACCCAGGACAATCTTCTCCATAACTTTTCTAGGCATTGAGATTAGATTTATGGGTGCTGCCAGAAATTCACAAATCTACTGATCTGCAGTGTTGTCACGTGCCACTCCTGGGGTAACAGCACTCCTAGAACTTCAGGTTAAACCTGTGCTTCCAGGATTTGGCCATAATCACCCTGCAGGAGGTCAGAAAACTTAGCAGGGTGCTGTAAGGACATGAGGCTATGCAAGTTTCATGCCAGCTAAATCACTACTATGCCTGAAGACATTCAGCTGGTGTGCTGCATCTCTGGGGACACAATTCTTTTGAGCAGCAGCACTTATGTAGGATCTGTTGCCTCTACAGAAATACCGAAGCAGAAAGTTCCCCTGGTAGGATGCAGTACTGTAGAATGAAAAACCTGTTTCAAGGACAACCTTACAGCTAAATGGGTAGAGCTGCAGCAGATGCAATGCCTGTCCTTCTCTGAAAGGCAAAAATGTTGCCTATATGAACCAGTAGAGTGTACATAAGACACTAAGCTTCAATGTGCCATGCCTTTACTTTGCATCTCTTAGACATGTTTGCTCCAGAACTGCTAAATTAATTAAGCTGTGGTGGTGAGAAGTTACTGATATAGCTTTAGTGCAAATTCTGGTTCACTTGGGCCACTTTCCATCACCTCCAGTGCTTTTCTGGTTTGTGATGCCTCTGAGTCTCCGAACAATTTTCAGAGGACAGCTGATCCTGTCAGCCCTTACAACAGGAATGGATTTACCATTGCTTTGACAACTATCTCTGGCCCTTAGAAACAAGTTATTTTATTTTGAAGTCTAATAGCTTTGACTTATGGTTTCTTGATTTTTCCTTTGTGGTACAGCCACTGAATCGAAAACAATGTGGGTTTTTAAATCAAAGTGGAAAAAATATAGATTCCTTAACACAAGGTGAGAAGGCTGGCAACAATCTTTTCCAAAGAGCTGAAATTTGTATTTGCTGTTTCCTTGCTTTTCCTTATTAGAGCTTTTTCATCAGTCTGTCTCTGTGCTATAGTACCACCAGTTAAAGGACAAAGAACTATACATGCCTTTTAACCCTCTTCCATTGCAAAGCATAGGGAGCTGTTTAGTCAGACAACATTTTTTTTTTACTTTCTGCCAGTAGGACCTGGTAGATTTCTCCAGGGTTTTCTTCAGTAAATCTGGCTTGGGTCAGGTCATCATAAAAAAATTTAACAAGAATTCCTTTACAGAACTGGTTCGAAATCTCACCTATTTCCAGACTAACAAATGGTCTGTTTCCATTCTGTCAACATAAAAGACATATTAAGCATTGCATTTAATGAGATATTTAACATCACTTTGTTCATAGTTTATATAGAAGCAGACTGTGCTTAGACAACATATTATTTGGTTTTATTTTACTCTGCGATCAGAGTAAAAGTGGTCTTTTTGTGATAAAATAAATATTTCTTCAATTTGCACATTAATAAAATTGGTGAGATTCTAAGCTGGATCTGAGCTAACGCTGGAATGGAGCAAGCAAGGCTGGCAACTGTGTAGCACCTGCAATGTGATGCTAATTCTGGAGAGGATTATTGAAAACAAACAAACAAAAGAACAAGTAAGACCATAAGAACTGCACACTGATTCGAAACCAAGGTTCCTCTGGCCAGTGCTCTGTCTCAAAGAGTGCTCATAAGTCAACATTTAGGGAGAAATAGGAACAGCATAAATATATACGATAGTTTCCCCTAATACTTTTCTATTTTCTTATTTTAAATGTAGGGAACATCCTGAGCCTTTTAGCTTTTGTTTATTTAGCAACTTTTCATGAATAATTCTTCCAGGTGCACTCTCCCTTTGAACTCACATAAGATTCTTCCATTCACAGTACCTTTTGCAAGGACTTCTACAGGTCTGGAACCTGATGTGTGAGGAGCCACCGTCACAAGCTTCCTTTGACGACTCCTGATGTCCCTGCAAGGGACAGTCAATAGTTGATCTCCGTCCACTTGGGAGATGTTTTTTACGATTCTGCAGATTTCTGTCACATTTCAACATATCACCATTCTTGCAGAATCCCAGCCCATCAAATCATTCATTGTACAGAAGCCACGCTGTACTTTTTGATCATCATCTCTGAATCTCTTATAAGCCCTAATGTACCCTTTCAGGAGAGAAAACCTGCAGATAGTATCAAAAGTATAAAAAATGTGGATTTATCCTGAGGCATAACTGTGTTTTCTGTCTTGTTCTTTATTCCTTTCCTAATAGTTCCTAGCATTTGACTTATTTTCTAACTGTTGCTGAGCACTGAGATGATGCTTTCTTGGAACTATTTATCTTAACCCCAAAATCTCTCTCACTCCTGAGTGGTAATGGTCAGGTCACAGTCCACTGTTTGATATATGAAGCTAAGATTGTTTTTCAACACTGCAATTCACAAAATACTTTATTACTCTGTCGTGAAGCCATTTTATTGCTCTGTTATGAAGCCTTATAAGATCTTTCAGCAATTGTATGGTCAATTCTTGTTCTTGCTACCTTGAAAACTCTATAATCAGAAAAAAAAATTGAAATCTTATTGCTCAGTCCCTTTTCCAGGTCATTTTTAGGTATGCTAAAGCATGTGCATTCCAGCACAGAACTCTGCCGAACTCCTCTTCCTTTGTGGAGAATTTTCATTATTTGTTCCTATTGTCTGTGTTTTATTTCTAGCTGTGTTTATTCAGCCTGAAGAGAAAGCTAAAGGGAGATCTAATTGCTGTATTTGGCTACTTGATATAGAGAACAGAGAAGTAGACCTCAGAATTCCACATGGAAAGGACAGCAGGCAACAGACACAAGTTGCTGCAAGGGAAATTCTGATTAGAAGTAAGGAAAACCTTATTCACACTGCATCAGGAAACCTAGTTTGTAGAACTTTCATCCTTCAGGATATTCGAAGATTGGTTGTGCATTACTCTGAGCAACCTCATCTAAGGTCTAAGCTGGCTACTGCTGAAGTAGTAACATGGCATACTTTTCTCACCCTTTGGATTTTGCCCATTAGAATTACAGCATCTCACTGGTTATCTTTCTTCCATCAGGAAGAAGGGAGGAAGGTGGAAGGAAGAAAAATATTTACTTTCAGAACTAAAGTAGAGCTTATGCTGTTGGGTTTTAACCCTAAACCTACTACTCTCACTCTACAGATATCAACATCTGAGCTCCATCTTCTGTTTCTCTCTTATTCTCCTGAGCCCAAATGCTTTCACCTTCATTGCAAATTCATTAATTGCACTCTTTTCTCTTCATCTTTATAATCTTCTTTTCTGGCTCTTTGCTTCTGTCTTTAGCACAGAGGCTTACAATATTGACCGTAACCGAAGACGTACTTATATTTGTAAAAATATTCTCTATAATTAGCCCTCGACCACAAAAAGTGTTTCAACATATATAATTCTTATTCTATTTTTAATGCAACAATAAACTTACATAGATATCTCTCTTCAAGCTGAATCTCAGGTATTGACCTGAGACCACAAACCTCTCCTTTAGGAGTTTAGTACATAATCTCACACACTCAGAGAAAGGGAAAAAAGCTAGGTAGAGTTTCATCTTTTCTTTCAGTATTTCAGCTTTTAAAGGTGACTTGCAAAATAATGTGAGAATGTAACCCTTTGGCAACAAAACGAATACTGGAGGCCAATGGAAAGGTATTTTAGAAACACTCTTCAGATGCCTTCAACCTTTCTTGTAAGATTTTAATTTATGAAACACAGAAATTTATATTAACTTCCATATGTTGTACTGTATTGTAATAATGTTGTTATAACATTGAAACAAGATGATTCAGGTGATTAGTCACTGGTTTAGGTGACTAATTTTCTCTTTCTTCATAGTTTGGTACCTCCTTATGCATATAACAAGTATGCAGGTACCTACAGACAGAACAAATTGAGAGGACTATGTATATAAAAGAGAAATTTAACACATAAACAAGAATATTATGTTGCATCTATTTAGTAACAGAAATAGTATTTTGCAAGAAAAAAGGAAACAGCTGTTTGTCAGATCCATATTGAAACAAGTACATTAAATCACCTGTTTTAGCTCATCTGTTTTATTCTATGTTGCTGTGCACTACAAGCATTCAGTCTATTTATGCAGGTAGATAATGGTAGGACAAGGGGGAATGGGCTAAAACTGAAAGAGGGGAGGTTTAGGTTGGACATCAGGAAGAAATTCTTCCCTGAGAGAGTGGTGAGGCGCTGGCACAGGCTGCCCAGAGAAGCTGTGGCTGCCCCATCCCTGGCTGTGTTCAAGGCCAGGCTGGATGGGTTCCTGGGCAGTTGGATCTAGTGAGCTAGTGGTTGGCAGCCCTGTCCACGGCAGGGGCGCTGGAACTAGATGATCTCTGAGGTCTCTTCCAACCCAAGCCATTCTATGATTCTGTGATTCTTTGTTGTGACTCAGAGTACAGCAACTAATGGAAGACTAAGGAAAGTAACTATGTAAATTATTCAGCTTGATTGATTGCAAGAGCACCCTAAGATGTGGGAGGCAGATGAACTGTTAGACAATAGGGATGGGATGTGACCTTTTACTATTTTCCTATCATTTCCAGTGATATGCATGATGACTCGGGGATTGTCACTTGTTCAATCTGTGCCTCAGCTTCTCCATTTGTAAAAAAGGTACAGCAGGGTGAGAACTGGGTTAAGCTCTGCGCGTGATTTTTTTTCTTTTTCCCCCAGGGTATTAAATTTGACCACCAAAAGTCCAAATTTTGCAAAATTGTGCAAAACAAGTGTTCCCCAAAATGTTAATTTAGGATTACCATAATTTGGTTTTTCAAATGCTCTCTTTAATACAATTGTGTCTCTTCTACTGTAGTATTTAACTTCTTAAATACAATATATGTTACACTTTTTTCATCAGTCGTTGCTCTTTCAATAATTTAGTATAATATAAAATATAAAATGTAAAATATAAAACAAGTCAAAACAATGTTATCAAACTGAAGAAATTCTACACTGCAGAAACAAAACCTTCTAAATTTTCTCCATTTAAACATTACAGTAGATACAGATACATTTCTGACAAAGCCTTTCATTTTAATGAAACTGCATTTCATTTAAAATCATAAACTCTGTACAAATATTGGTTTTATGACATCTGGTTGTTTTCACATCTCATCTGAAATCTTCCTCTTTCACAGGTAATAATTACCCTTCTATCTCTCTTTTCCTCTGTTTCCTTCTCTGTTGCCCAAATGCATCACTGCTCTTACAAATATCCTCTCTATTCCATATATTTCAAGTCCTCTTTCCTCTCAAGTTGTCTGTCTAACTACAATAATAACGTTAAGCTCAAAGCAGCAGTTCCCAGGCTGTGCTTAGCTTGAATTTTGCTGTTTGTCTTTCAAGCTTAAAGGAGCTTTTGTGCCTGAAAGCTTGTTCATTTTTTTCTGATTATGTCCATTGGATAATTAAAGATATTTTCTTGTGCAAACTTTGCCTCACTATTTTTTAAGGCAAACTACTGACTTTCTTTCAAAGTATCTAACAATTTATGAATAGAGATGCATCAGAAATGTGTATTATTTTTTATCATATAAGTTGGAATACACTGTAAGACAGAACTTGCCATAGCACATACTCCAATGCAGGAGCGGTTCTGGAGGATGACACCTTCCCCTGCTCACTGCTATCATCTTACCTGCTGCGTCTTTACAGCTTGCCTGGGGAATCAGGTGTTTACTGCCAATTAGGGTTGATAAAACAGCAGGACTTTCTTGAATTCTCTGCACAAGAGTTTTTCTGTTCTGGACTGCTGGCAGCTGTTGTGGGGATTTTGGTGACATGTACAGCATTAGTGTGCTAGGCATTGCTCATTTAATGAGTTCGATCATTTAGACTTTACCCCTACTGCACTCTCTGCTGCAATCATAGTGTAAAACATTCCAGACTTTTAAAGATTTTCATTTGGAGCAAAAATGATGGTAAGATACTTTAACTGGGAGCAAATAGATTTCAAAAAATCCTGTAAGTATCACAATGCAATATTCATTATAAATGTGAGGGACTTTACTAATTATATTAGAACTGTTCAACAGAACAACTGGAGCAACAATAACATTCTTATTCCAAAAAGATATAGTCCATAATTATAGAAAACGTTGAGTTACTTCAATGTTTGAACTGAATCATTGTTTTTCCGACTGCCAGATTGCTGGCTGAGGGTGTTAGGCTTCAGTTTCCTCCATCTGAGCCATAATGCTGCTCAGCCTATCTGACAGATGTAAAAAGATATTACCACTTACGGCCCTTCTTTGCAGTGGCCTTGTGCACCTGAACTGAATGGGGTTGAATCTGTCTGCGTTATCAAATTTAGACAATGCATTCAGAAGACGAAGAAAAGCAGATGATGATTTTTATTTTATTTTTTTATTTTTTCCAGGGGGTTGTGGTATCTGTTCCTTCATTCTTACACTTCTTTCTAGTTAAAGGAGTAAAAATGCAAACTGATCTTAGTACTTTGGCAAATGTTGTTGTACTTGAAACCTTGTTAATATTTTTGGGATAAAAAAATATTATCAAACACATTTACAAAATAGACCGAAATAAGAATCAGATAATAACAGATTCAAATCAGATATGAGTTTGCAAATGCACTGTTGCATCTAAAAGGTTTTATGATTTGGAGCTTCACATACAGAAGCATCGTGCCATGGAGGAGGAAGGTGACAGTTCCTGTTTATGTGATTTTGGCAAGCTGCACCTGAAGGATGGAATGATTTTCTGGAAACGGGCATGCCAGAAATACACAACTAAACAGAAGGGAACTGAGAAGAGCAAAGGGAATAACTGGAGACCCATGGGGGTGGGACAGGGTTTCTGGTCTATTTTTTAAGGAAACCAAGCTATGCAATCACACTGTTTTTCTGTCAGGTCTCCAGCAATAACATTTGAATCTTTTGACCACTTCCAAAAAAGAAAAAAAGGCAGAAGTCTAAAACCACTGAGCTCCAGCACCCAGATAAAGAAGACTCTGATTTGTGACATATATACATACACATCTACATAAAACAAGACCAAGACTTCTGTCTGAGAGCATTTTGAAGGTGTTAATCACTGTAGTATGTAAGCACTCGTAAAATTATTTGTAATAACCAGTGTTGCTCAGAACTGGTCCTGAAATCCCTTTCTGAAATGAACTCCCTTTGTTCCAGTGTTTTTTGGCTGCCTTGAAGAGGACTGTTTTCATTTCTTCTCATGCTAGAGCTAGCTGTGACTTCCTCTCTCTCTTAAAATACTGCAGTACCACTAAACTTTAAGAATTGAAAAGTCATGAGTCAGATATCAAAAGAAAAGAGTGCTCTTGAAAATCACGTGTTGTTAATAAAACAGATTTTGCTGTGATTTTGGTCTGTCTTTGAAGGTTTTAAACTCCTTCAGCTGCTTCTTGACTGACAGAGAAGTCACAGTTCTACTAAGCTATTGTGAGAAATGACTCTGAGCCCTTGATGCTACAGGATATTTCATCCCTCATGACTGTCCCTTAAACATCAAACCCACCTGAACAGACTGAAAACTCTTCTTCAGCTTTCATTATCCTCAGCCTCCCATGAGTCTGACAAAGAGCACCATTCTTCTAGGGAAGGAACATACAAGAAAGCCCTCTGAATTTTTTGTTTTCAGTTTCTTCTTTCAGTTTGCCTCCAGCAAGAAAATGGATAGTCTTGACTGCTTACAGCTAGGCTAACAAAAAAAAGCTTGAAAAGAAAGTATCAGTGAAACTGAGAAATTCAGAACATGGCCTATGTACAGTTTAAAAAAAAAAAAATATGTGGGGGAGAAGGTAAGTTGCTAACAGAGAAGGAAGTCTGGAACCAAAAATGAAGTATGCATCTGTCACGCATGGGGCATATGTGGATACTCGTCGGTATCCCTGTTCATGCATATGAAAAGATAAAAGGTGTATGAAACAATGGCAGTGAATGAGGTATGATGTGGTGTGATCAAAGATGCGTGTATAAAAATGTGGTGGATGCCTGGAGCTGTGAAAAATCAGAACAGATGTATTGCAGGAGCAGTGTGTGCATATACTCTGGAGGGGTGAGTCCTGCATGTATAGCAAGTGTACAGCGAGACAGAAGTGATGAGGGGTAGAAGAAATATGGCTGATGGCAGTGGGCAGAAGAGTGCTAGAGGGTGATTGGAACAGGTAAGTTGTTTCTACTTGTGACTGTTTGGGGAATAGAAAGGAAGAACGAAGCATCAATGAAAAAGGAGAAGGAAACAAAGTGAAAGGAAAACAGATATGAAGGATGGTGATGAACATAGGAAATCTATCCAGGTAAGGCTCAGACTTCAGAAATGAAAGACTGTCAGGCAATGGTGGCTGTGTATAAATAAGATATTACACGATGAAATAAGAACATCTCAGTGGTAGCACTTAAAAAAAATAATGTATGCACAGCAGAGGTACTTCTATTACAAGCAATGATGTCTGAAGGATCTTACTACAGTTCTCTTAAAAGCTTAACTTTAATTCTCTACTATTCTGGGTAGATGATTTTTCTTTCAGAAGAGAAGATGGATCCTTAAAATGTAAATCTTAATTTCCAGTTATGCTTTTGTATGAGCCAACCAAATTATGAAGCTACTTAGACAAAGATCTCTGAAAACTGGAATTTAAAAAGTTTAGAGATGATCTGAAGCTATCACTGAAGCTCAGTGAAGTCTGGAGTTCTAAAGGTTTTCCTATATACCATGTATTACGAAATCATTGACTCTCTGAGTTATATATTTGGACTGATGATTAGAAAATGCCACTAATGTCTGTGGTATTCGGCTAAGACTTTTGTGGGTTTCATCTACAGATATTACTGCACTTACTTCACTAGGAAGTTATGGACGAGTGAATGAAAAATGGTGTTCATGAATTTAGAGAATTATTCCTTCTGTAACTCCCCACCCAGGCTCTCTTATTAAACATTCAGTGCCTTTGCCAAATTTAGCTTACTTTATTTCCAAAGTAGTCCAACTTGCACAGTCATTCTTCTGAACAAGAGTTTGGTAGCTAGTACAATTTTTCTTTTTTTTTCTTTTTTTTTTTTTTTTTTTTTTTTTTATTCGTGTTTCCCACTTCTTTTCTTTTTNTTTAAGCATATCTGCTTAAGCCTCAAGATTCTCACACAGGTAGCAAATCTGTTTCTTTTTTTTTTTGATAACTGAGGCTAAACTTAGTGCAATACAAACACATATTATTAATGTTAGTAATTCAGAAGGTTTCAAGTCAGATAACATTTTTCACAGAGAAATGTTACAAATAGAAGTGATAGATAAACAACAGAAGACTTTATAACTTTCATTTAGTTAGTATGGGTTTTTCACCACATATTCCATGATGGTGCTGGCATCTCAAGACAGCAAAGTTTATGGAAGTAGTTGACCTGGTATGTTACAACAGCTGTGTTCTATGCCACTTCCAGATTTCACAGTAGTCTTCCCTACACAGGACTTCAGAGAAATTGGACACCTGTCACTGATAAGACTTTGGATGTTACCAGGCAGAGGGCATTCTTACTAATCAGGCAATGAAATTCACTTCAAAGCTCTAGAGTATCATTTCAGCTTCAGGATACACTG
Source organism: Alectura lathami (assembly GCA_013399715.1). Taxonomy (NCBI): domain Eukaryota; kingdom Metazoa; phylum Chordata; class Aves; order Galliformes; family Megapodiidae; genus Alectura; species Alectura lathami. The sequence continues at coordinate 154,300 of VXAV01000012.1, forward strand.
TACTGAAGTAGACTTGGCTTTTCGTGCACCTTTGGTTGGATGACAATGCCAAATACTTCATCTTTACAAAACCGACGTGGGCAAATAAGAAAATGACCACTCAGGGTTTGAAGTACTTTGCATGAAGAACTGAGTCTCTTCATGTAGCCTGATGAAAAATGAGATAGGTTTTATGGTTTCTTCTATACTATTCTCTAGAAAGCTCTACTTCCATTGTGCAAAAATGCATAAAATAATGTAAAATCATTTGTTGTGCCTAAGATGTTGTAGGCATTAGGAAAGTACTTACTGCTAGCAGGTTGAGAGAGGTGATCCTTCCCTTCTACTCTGTTGAATACACATCTGGAGTACTAGGTCTAGTAAACACAGGCATACTGGAGCAGGTACAGCAAAGAGCCATGAAAATGGTTAAGAGAATGGGGCATGTCGTATGAGGAGAAGCTGAGAGAGCTAGGACTCTTCAACCTGGAGAAGAGAAGGCTCAAGGGATCTTATCAATCTGAATGAATATCTGGTGGAAGGATGTAAGTAACACGGAGCCAGGCTATTTTCGGTAGTGTCCAGTGATAGGACAAGAGGCAATGGACATGAACTGAAACACCAGACGTTCTGTTTGAACATCAGGGAACATGCTGCGGGAGTGGCTAAACACCAGAAAAAACATTGCCCATAGAGTTTGTGGGATCTCCATCCTTGGGGATATGCAAAACCTGACTGGAAATAGTCCTAAGCAACCTGCTCTAGTTGACCCTGCTTGAGCAGGGAGGCTGGACTAGATGATCTCAAGAGGTCCTTTTCAAACAAAACAATTCTATGATTCTGTGCTTTCAGCAATAGAATTTTATTCACACTGTTCTCTCGGTGCATGCCCACACTCCAGCTTCCACCTTTATTTATTTATTTATTTATTTATTTATTTATTTATTTATTTATTTTAACGTTACTCTGCAAAAGCTTTCAGCTTTACCTTTTAAATTAAAAGAAACCATATATAAGTGCCTTTATACACTTTGTATTTATTTGATATTCAACACATAGCAGTAAGAATTAACAAAGTAATGCAGAACAGATACATACACGGCTGTGTCAGTAATCAATTAGCAAAACAGTGAGCAGGATAACTTACCCTCATGTAATATTCTGTTCATAAAACTATCATGGAGACAGTTGGGTCTTGCAGTCTCAGACCTTTAGTATTTTTTTAGGTTGGCCTTAAAGCTGTGATTCTCAAACACTAGCGCCACTGCTGCAGTGAATTAGTTCTTGCGGTTACTTTAGTTACATGGCATGTGCAGGCCAAATTATCTGCAGGCCTGTGGGCTGTCTATGGATACCTATAACAACATAATCATTAAATCTAGTATTCCCATTCCAGGTATTTCATGTTTTATGATACTCAGCTGGTACCAAGGTGGTATCTCACCTTCTTCTCATTGACATACTGTTTTCAGTCTTGTTCGCTTCAGTTTTGAGTAGGCTGCCATACTTTTGCCTGTTGGAAATGAATGGATAAATTCTTTACCATCAGGTTGTAACCGGAAGGCTACCTTCCCTGGTGGGTGTAGATGGCAGAAAGAGATTTTTCTGATTTGTTAGTACTTGACTAGGAAGACTACATCTAGCAGCAATAACATGGCCAGGCGCTGGGAGAAATCACCACACGAGTTAGTGGAGGGTCTGTATCTTTAACTGAGTGTGACATTACAATATTTAACAGCCCTTTGTAGAGCTTTACTTATTAACACCACTTTAATCTGTTCCGAGCCATCTGTTAGTCATTCAAGTTTCAGTTTCCTTCACGTGCTGGAATAGTTGAGACTTCCCTTTCTGTGCTGGATGGAAGAGGCTGAACTTACACATTATCACTCGAGTTCTAGTGGTCATAGTAGTGCTTATTATTTTTTTCTTTTTAATTTCTGTTATCAAATTGTTTCCTGTAGAAAATCTCTTGGGGGCATACAAGCAGATGGCCACAGTAATTCCTCTCAAATTCAAAGGGTCACGAAGGTTCATAGCTGTCAGACTTGTGTGAGAGGTATTAGCGTGGCTGGCTGAAAGCTGGTCCCTTTCTCTGTTGCAAACCCAGCAAGTTTGGCAGCAAGAAGCACTGAGCACTGCCAGCATAGATTTTTTTTTCTTTCCTTTGGTTTGTGCCTATCAGATGATCTCTCTAGAAACCAGAGCTGTTTCCATGCTGTGACCTCGACAGAAGTGTGACTGCGAGGTCTGAGGTGTCAGCATGTGTTAGCAGTAGTTCACATTTCATTTGAAAGTGTAGTTTTCGTTGTATTTCAGCTTGGTATGTCCAACTATTCACAGACAGGCTTGTGCTCAAACAAGAGGCTCTTCAGAACTGTAGGCATGAGCTTCTAACCAGTGGATTACACACAGGTGATCTCCCCTAGAGAAAGGCTGTTTTGTTGTTTACCAGCTGCCCCAAACCAAGCTACTCAGAGCTGGTAGATTACAGATTGATAGGGAAGCCACCTCTAACTTGAATGATACTTTGTTTATTGTGTCCTCCCCTCTCAGGTGACCAATGCACCATGGATGTTTTGGTGGGTTCCCACTGTTAAAAAATTGGTCTGATTGATAGATGAGGAGAGTTGAGAGCACCCACCACCCTCAGGGAGACATGCAGGGAACCACTGCTATGGGTGCCACACGCTGTAAGAAGCATATACAATGCTCGCGTATAGGATCCCAAGAAGGGATGGTTGAATAGTCATGGCATGGCCTTAAGGTAAGGGGGTCTGCAGCCGAGGCAAGCATGGTTCATGTGCTAGGGAGCGGCGGCTCCCACGGCACCTGGGTGGCCCACGCCTTCCTCATGCCACCCGGCAGAAAGCCCGCAGCCCAACTTCTTAGCGGCTGCCGCGTTCCCCAGGGTGGCTCCTGCCCGCGGCGAGCCAGCAGTCCCGGTGGGGACCGAGGCAAGCTCCCGACCCGCGGGGCAGAAGCCTGCGGGGGCGCGCGAGGAGAAAGGCAGCGCCGGCGCCAGGGCAGGGAGCGCGCGGCTGCGGGAAGAGCGCGGGGCAGAGGCGCT
>VXAV01000012.1:177053-195750 GCA_013399715.1 Alectura lathami
TCCTTAGATTGTTTATTTGTCCCAGTGACATTTCTTTCTTCTGTGTTTGGAAGCTCCAGTGAAGCTGTGGTCTCTGTGGAGGTCTCAGGGCATGCTGCTGCAAGACAAAGTGATAATAATAAATCCAAAAAAGCAGTATTATGCTACCTGTTTTGGGACAGGATCTGGCTCCACTGACAAATGGTTCTGATTTCACTCTGTCAAAATTTAAGCTATGCTCAGGGTTCTGCTACAGGCGGTGCTGCCTGCAGGAAGCTGAGCCTCTTCCTTTGTTCAAGGTGATAATTTCCTGAGGATCGGGTATGAATACAAATCATTCTGGCAAAGGAAGATGTACATTGTTGTATAGGATACACAGTGCAAGGAATAACTGTTAGATGATGGTAGCATAACTTTGTTATTTACCAAAACAGATAGCTGAGAATGTGCCTGAATTGCCCCACTTGCTTTTTCTGTCCCAAACTGGCCATGCAGATGGGTGATGTACCCCAACGCTGACTAATTGGGCAGCACATTGCCAAGACCACATCCAGATTGTTGCCGTCTCCAGGTTCTAATAGAGAAACACAGATCCCATTGTTTAGATTTGATGCCTGTGCTCCCTGCATGTTGCAAAGTTTTTGTGACTGCACACAGATTTCAAACGCGCAGTGACCAGCATTTCTTCCTGTGTTGAAATTTCATGCTTTGGTGTTTGATGACAGCAAACATTGTTCACTGCATCAACAGAGAGCATGTTTAACAAAACTGTATTTGCATAAAAATGTGCTCCATGAGAAGACAGGAGTGAATAGGATGTTGAGTCTCACCCGGTCTGATTTCATTGTAAGAGATGGAGGTAAACAGTGACCGCAGAACAAAGCTGTTAACCTTTAACCCTTGTATTGTTCCTTGGCCATCTTTGCAATTGTTTAAAAGGTGGACTCGGACTGTATACTGCTTACTGTGTGCTTACTATATAAGGTAAGTTTTTACTTTGTACATGATTATGCAAATTTTGTACTGTACATCAAGTATTTTATTTTACTCTAAGTCATTTTTATAATGTCATTCAAGGCCCAGTTGTTAAGCAAATCTGGAAGTAGATGCTGATTGAACGGAAATCCCTCTTGCACTGTTTGAATGATCGTGAGTTTGCCTCTAGGGGCTCGAATAGCCATGTCAGGAAAGCTGCTCCCCATGCTGGTCCAAGTGGCTATTCTCTCATAAAGGTCTGAACTGCTAAGCTCAGTGGAAAAAAGGAGGAAAAAACCTGCAGCTAGGAAAATGTGTTGGTGACCTTAAAGCAGAAATGCAAATAATACTGAAACAGAGTTTATTGATGCAGGGCATGGCAGTCCACACCAGAAATACATAGAATAGTTCTTCCCATATAGGAGTCGTTTGTTCCACTCTACTTTCCAAAATTGTCTCTCTAAGCATGTTTTTACATATGTTGGATGTCATTTGATTTCTAAATGATTTTAAAAACATTTTAAAAATATATCGGAGGGCATTTCACAAACACCATACGTCCAACCTTTGTATAAACAAATGTAATCAATATGCAGAAGAAAGATGATTTTAATCTTTTTTTTTTTTTTTTTTTTTTTTTTTTTTTTTTTTTTTTTTTTTTTTTTTTTTTTTTTTTTTTTTTTTAGCCAGTATAGGATCTGCAGCAAACACTAAGAATAAATGCAGTTCCAACTTTAACAAAAGAGATTTCAAAAATCCTATTTACATCTTCTGTTAATTTTCTCTATTGTTTTAAAGGCTGAAAGCAAGGCCACGCTTCTTCATGAGGCGTTTAATATGAAGATCTTTCTTGTCTGCTTATAAAGGAAATCTAAAATAGTTCTTCAAAGGGATCTTCTGAGTTTTTTAATATTCTTTTTCTGAGGGCCTTGGTTCTTAATGTGAAATGGTATTTAAATCATTCTTGCTAATGCAGAATTCAAATTATATTGGAATGAAAAGTCTCACTACTTTCTAGACCTTATTCGGCCCTTAATTAGACACCATCAACCTTGGTTTAGTGTATAATAAAGCACAAATAAAAGAATCCCAAAATACAATTTTCTCTCCTAGTGCAGCAAAGCTAGTTTTCTGTGCCCTGGAGTACAGGATGCTACTAGAAAATTTAATGGCTTTTTTAGAGGCCACAGATACTAAGCAGCAATATCCTTTCAGTATTAAACAAGTGGCTCCTAAAAACTTCTTTCCTTTTAGCCAGTGATAATCTTAACATACCACATATGTGTTCTACAGATACCAAGGGATTTTTGTGTTTTTTCTTTCCTGTTTAATCCAAAGGGGGAAGACGTGCTGCTGATTAACAAATAGTCAGCGAAGTGTAACTTTATGTATGTGTGTGTAGACTGATGGTATTATGAAAACAATGGCAATTTGTGACAAATTGTTTCATCCTGGTGGTACAAAACTTGGGTTCCCCAGAGTTGATATAATGAGCCCAGAACAGTGCCAACTTTTGGAAGGGGTTATTCAGCAATTTCCAGAGAAATTAATGCCCAGAAGTGCAGAAAAACATATGGAAGAGTAATAGTATTGTTCCTTAAGCCAAAAAGCTTCAGCCATGGGAAAAATACCAGTTAGTGCATTGGGAAATAGACTTTTACAGGACCCAGTGAGTTCTTGTTGCTCTCATCCTCCAGTCTTGATTTATGCCACTCACACTTTCCTTTTTCCTCTTGTTTTACTCTGCAATGAAAATGAAGTATTGGATATATGCTGATGGCTTATTAAGTGCAGAGATTTCAGCAGAAATGAAATATCTGAAACGTTAGATAACATCAGGATTTCATTTTATTTATTTATTTTAAAGCACACTGTGGTGCCTTGTGATTATTGATCTCTTAGTCTTGAATAGTATATGGCGGTGTGTGTTTGTGTGTAAGTGTGTTTAGAGGTGCAAGTTTGTATTTTTAAATGCATTCTGCAGCAGCTAATGTGGAGTTTCCCACAGTGAGTAACATAGCATAGGTGGGTGGTTGGTGTATTGGAAATTTGTACTAGGAGAGGAAAATTGGTTTTTGAAATCTCGCAGTCACTTGTTCCGTTACGGTTTGCATACATTTTTGCTTACATTTTTACAAGCGATAGAGGCAGAGATAAGACTGGTTGATGACGTGCTGAGGGGATGGAGAATATTACTGGAATGGGAACTGTATGGACCTTTTAATAGTTCCCGTCCAGATTTTTGTTTTTCTTACATTGGACTATTTTAAGTTGAAGATTTAAAGAAAAATATGTTTTAATTAATGCTAGATGGATCCTTCTGGAAGTCCTTCATGATTTGCTATGTACTTTTAGTGTGTTTTTATTCATAAATTCCCCATGTTTTCTGATTCAGCACGAAATTTTCATTTAGACAGACATGCCATATATGCATAGGAGGGTTTGCTTTCTTAAGTCCAGCAGGCACAGCAAGAAGGGGACATGCTACTGCAGACATGTTTGGGGTGGAAGCCTACTTCAGTAACCTGCCTTGGTAACACCAATCTGTGGGAACAGAGGATGTGGGAAACTTTATTTACATACTGTTTTAATGTCCTAAAAGCATTTTTTTTTTCTGTGTATATATCAAATATAGCTAGAAGAATTGTATTCTTGGTTATTGCTGGCACAGAAACAAACCGTGCTGCACTCTTGCTCCACATTCATCTTCTAAACTTTTCTGTCTCTCCATGCCCTTTCTGTGCTCATTCCTCTCCATTCACTCCTCTTCATTCTCAAGTCATGCTCTCTCTTCTCCACAGCCTCAGCACACCTGTATTTCCCTCACTTCCTGAAAATTTCTGCTTTTATTTGTGTCATCCCTGAGGATCTGTCCTCTGCTGTTGTTTGTGAGATGCCTCGCCTTCTCCCATCCACACCCAGCCTTTGACTTAGGCCAGCAGCCACCCGTACTATATACATTTTAACAGTACCCATAGTTCTGTTTTAACTGTGTGGAAATAAAACAGCCATGTCTTTGTATTCTCTAAAATATCCCTTTTCCAAAGCTGCTAAACAGTACTGTGTTTTGATGAGGTTAACAAAGCAAAGACCATGTGGAACTTGTAAGCCAACCTTTAATGAATATAAGAACCCAAAATGCTTAGGAATAGTTTTGAACAGTCATGTCAGGGTAATGTGAGTTTTGTTTAGATCAGGTCCTTACGTTTGGCCAACCTGTGTTCAGAACACAAACTGCTTTTTTTTTTTTTCTTCTGGGGAACTTAATTTAAAATAACCAATAGCTGGTAGCAGACCCATGAGCTTTTTCACTGCTAGAGAATTGATGGTTAAGGCTCAATGACTGCAGTTCCTCTCAGTCACTTTATGTTCCTTGCTCTAAAAGGGCTTGGGAGAGGAGAGATTGGGCATAGCTTAATATTTCTGTTCTGTACAGCAGACTGAGCTTTTCAAAGTCTGCTCTTACATCTTTGAAGTTGCACTTTTTTGTTTCTGAATTCTACACAAAACAAATATAATATGTTTGTAAATAGAGTATATAATTTAGTGGAATTAATACCAACAGTCACAGAATCACAGAATTGTAGGGGTTGGAAGGGACCTAGTCCAATCCTGTTGCTAAAGCAGGTTCCCTAGAGTAGGTTGCACAGGAAAGCGTCTAGGTGTGTTTTGAAGATTTCCAAGGAGGAAACTCCATAATCTCTTTGGGCAGCTTGTTCCAGTGCTCTGTCATCCTCAAAGTAAAGAAGATTTTCCTCATGTTCAGGTGAAACTTCCTTTGTTCCAGTTTGTGCTCGTTGCATGTCTGACAAAAGAAAAATGAAAAGTGCCCTGATACACAGTTCTAGAAATAATCCTGTGTATTTATGTAGACTTATATGCTGTAATTGATTAGACATGACCTTTTTCGGGTCCTTGAAGTCTCCAGGGTGCATGGTCACAGACTGGAAGTGACTGCATTCACTTCCCAGACCTGTCTGCCAAGGAATACTGTTAGGATAAAGAGAGCTCACAGGTTGCACTGGAGACACTTAATGATGTTTTGCTCTGAACTCTTATGGTGTTGCTTAATCAGTTGAGGTACTGTTGGAGCTCTAGGGAGGGTTAAACATACAGACGAATATCTAGATAGTTAAATGCAGATATCTACATAACAATCGAAACAGAAAACCGTGTCTTATGTTAACACAGAAGGGGAACCTCGGTGAAAGTGATGATATGGAGTTGTTGGAGCGGGTCCAGAGGAGGGCCACCAAAATGATCAGAGGGCTGGAGCACCTCTCCTATGAGGAAAGGTTGAGGGAGTTGGGATTGTTTAGCTTGGAAAAGAGAAGGCTCCGGGGAGACCTCATTGCAGCCTTCCAGTACTTGAAAGGAGCTTACAGGCAGGAGGGGGACCGACTTTTTGCACAGGTGGATAATGGTAGGACAAGGGGCAATGGGCTAAAACTGAAAGAGGGGAGGTTTAGGTTGGACATCAGGAAGAAATTCTTCCCTGAGAGAGTGGTGAGGCGCTGGCACAGGCTGCCCAGAGAAGCTGTGGCTGCCCCATCCCTGGCTGTGTTCAAGGCCAGGCTGGATGGGTTCCTGGGCAGTTGGATCTAGTGAGCTAGTGGCTGGCAGCCCTGTCCATGGCAGGGGGGCTGGAACTAGATGATCTCTGAGGTCCCTTCCAACCCAAGCCATTCTATGATATGGAGATCCTAGAGTCTTCCACTTTAATGAAAACTGGTGGAGACCAAAATGTCTCTAGAGCTCTTGGGACATGGTGTTGTTAAAGGAAGGAAACAGCATGTTAATAAGAGTTGCTATTTGTTTAGGCTTGTTTTAAAGGACTCTCTCTTGGATTTAATTTATTAACTGTATCACCTTTCTCTGAAAAATGAAATACTGAATAAACGGTGGAAGTTTGCCTTGCAAAATATCATGACAAATGTGAACTGTGATACGGGTAGTGTGATACTCTCTGTAGAGAGTCACAGTGAAATCCTTGTAGGCACTGTTCTCATTGACTTCAGTGCAGATGCAGTGTTTCTAATGGAGGCTTGAAATGTTGAATATTGGAATACCTTTGCTGCTGCTGTCATGGTAATATGGTATCTAAGTGTTCGCTCTAGCTCTCGTAGTGGAGAACTGCAGGTGACAGCCTATCCTGTACAGAGGCTGCTGTCCATTGCAGATGTGTAGATACGGCTGTTGTTTTCTTGTCTTTGTTTTATTTTGTTCTCCAAGAACCTAGTGCCAGTACTCATCCAGCAAGCCAGATCAGGAAATTGTGTTGGTACCTGAAAGAAAGCTGAATGCTTATGAAAATTTGCTCTCTTCTGTCACCTAGACCATGTAGACCAAAGGGGTGAGACCTTCTCACCCGCTCTGTGGTCAGCACTGCTGTGTGTGTGTGCTCTTTTTTTTTTTTAATGTAGCACCAAAGTGGCAACAAAATCGGATTTAGAGAGTGACCCAAAATGTTATCTTTAGAAATTTTGCTTAATCGGAAAATTCTCCTTCATTTTCCCCTCTGTGAAAAAGAAAGCAAATGAACAACCAGCGAATGAAAAAAGCAAAACAAAACAAACTAACCAAATCATTCTGCATGTTTAAAAATGTTCATTGGGTTAGGGAACATAACTTACCCAGCAAAGTTCCTAAGCATGCCTTAACTACTGAGCTATGAAGGCAATTTGATAATTTCAAATACACTGAGTTAGTAGTGGGGAGAATATATTGAAATACTCTAGATCCTGATGACTAGGGCACTTTCATGAAGACTTAGTAAACTTGAAACTTGAATCCAAAAGAAGTTTTTTGAAGGAAAATAAATCACATCACAGGTGAGGAGGTCTTGACCACTCCTTACCAGAAATTTATAGGGTCTTTCTGTGGTATGCTTAAATGTGTTTCATATGATGGTGTATATCTATGTGAATTTGTGTGTATATACCTGTGTATTTGTTACCAGCCAGGTCAGAAGAGTGCATGAAATTAAGACTTTTGATGAGCTGCTGTGATGTACAGAAGAACATTTGCATATAAAAGGGAAGGGAAGTTAGTAAAGTTTTACATCAGCATTGTACCTAGGCAGTTCTGGGATGCTTCAGACATTGCAGTCAGCCCTACATTCGCATTATGGGCAGTCAGAACTACGGAGTCATCTTCAGCTGCCACCACCCTACGTCTGCAGTGCCATGTCCTGAGGATTTCACCTCTTACCAAGGGAGCTGGGTGTTGGAAGTGAAACACTGGCTGTTAAATGCGTGCAAAATCAAATCCTCTGCCTGCAATTCCCTGTCTTTGCTTCATGGAGGAATGCTTGTCTTCATGGGACCATGGATTTTACTATGCCTTTACATTTCTGCATTATCTGGCATACAAAGGTGGAGACTGCTGTTTTGACTTGCAAGTGGGCATATCACCCTAGCAAATACAATTTTTTTGTTTTATTTTAAATGATATCTTCTTACAGAGTACTGTGGAAGGGGAAGGACAGACTTCTTTGCAGGAAATGAAAAGTGACAGAGCAATCCAAATGTGTGTTTGTGGCTGGGAGAACCACAATGGGTGGCTGTGTCTGCCTTTTCCAAGTGAGTAGTCTGAAATGCAGCCATCTGCAGTGAGTGTGCTCCAGAGTGCTTTTCCTGTCAAGTGCCATAAGATCTGTCCAAGCATACCTGGAGATACGGTGATGTGAATGCCCTGCTTGTATGCTTTGGGTGCTTCCAGATGTGCCTCCCAGCTGTGCACAGAGCTGTGCAGCCGCAGGTCTGCTGTTTTCAGACTTTCAGAATTTTCTTGTTAATGCAGCCTGGGACTGGGCATCATAGATACCTTGAGTGGGAAATGGACACAAATCTGTGCAAGTTGTACCCTCTGAGCAGAAAAAAATTGAATTCATTTTTTGAAAATTTTGGCCCCCAAATGCTTTGATGTCCTTGGTTGAAAGGTGCTAAGATGTGTGAAGTATTGCAATTGGTGGATCAGATAACGGTTTCTTTACGTGCAAATTTGTTAATTCCTTTATTTTCTGTGAGGTAAATTGCTCCGTGTGCCTTCAAGCAATCTTAATTTAATGCAGTAATGACTTTCAGTGATTGAAGAACTAATCAGCTCCAGCCGCCACTTCTCATCCTTTAGCGTAACAATGATGAGCCTGTAGGTACCTTTCTCCCTTTCCCTCCTTGCAGTACAGCTCCCAGGGAGCATGGAATCTCCAAGTACAGTCAGACTGCTTGTGTTTGCACATATGAAGTCGGGTAGGGATAGAAAATGGGGGAGGATTTTTTTTGTTGCTGTTGATTTAATTTGTGCAGGAAGGAATAAATCAGGGCACATTTTTTTTTTTAAATAATATAATAAGACATAGAACAAGCCGCTAGATAGTTCTGTTCCGGCTAGGGCAACAGAAAATTGAGTGGCATTAATCCATATCAAAACTTGGTAAGAGTCTACAAGAGCTAAATGATCCGACCTTTCCAAGAAGAGATCTCAAGATCTTAGGAATTGCATCTGTGTAAGAATCTGTTTTGTTCCCAAATATAAGCTTGTTTTACCCAGTAGCATACCTGTCTACATAAGTACACATCTTTGCACCCCTGCCACATGCATGCATTCACACACAATCACGTCTTTCTTACCAATACCTGTTAACCTTTATATAGAGAGAGAGTGAGAGGTGGTTTTTTTTTTTTTTTTTTTTTTTGTCCCCAAAAAAAACAAACCACTGTCATTTAGAGCAATAGTTTTATTTCAAACCAGTCTGACTTTTTTTTTTTTTTTTTTCCTCTGAGAGTCTTCTTTTTGTCTTTTTGGCATAGAAGCAAATAAAATGCATCCCTGCACATTCTGTCACTGCTGCTGAGGGTTTAGGAGCTATATTCCTGTAACGTAACCCCTCCCCTCAGTACACTTGGAAAAGTAAGAGTCAAAATACTTGAAATACAGGCAGCAAAGGGGAAAAAAAGCCTTTGTCAGAACAAAAGCAAATAAAACTATGGCAAAACTTGCATAAAATTGGCTATCTTCTTCCTAGTAAAAATTGCAAATCTCGTATCTGTGTTTTTATGCTTTACATTTCATCATTTATGTATGTTACAATCTTTAAAATGAAAAAACTTGAGGGTGAGAATTTATTTTTCTTTAACTGAATTCATTGATTAAATGGCATTTGAAAAATATTATCCAAAAGTTTCAATTCCAATCCCAAATTTTGAACCCATTCTAGTGACATGAAATACATACACATAAAATGTAAAACTCCCGTATATTTATTCTACATATGACCTGTCCTGCATTTACATCAGCCCTGTCTTCTACAGTAATTTCTCCACACACGGCAGTGTGGATTTAATTTATTTATCTTATTTTGCACTTTCTGAGGTTCTTGGTTATCTTTGTTTGCATTTGTTAGACAGGAATATACTTTAATGAGAGACAGCAGGATTAACCCATAACAAAGATCTGCTGGTAAATACAGCTGGCACTAGAAGAGTAATTTTAAATCACTGCATTTTTTGTCTCCCAGAACAACTGGGTTGAATATTTTCATTTGTCTCCTTATTCTCTCCTTGCCCCTCCAAGCTTGGTCCTTGCAAATAGTAAAAATATCGAAGCTTCTGTGTTGGGTTCTGATGTGCTCTTGCCAGTGCAGCCTGCTGGAGGATGAGGTATTCTGATCCTGTAAGAATCATGGTGGCAATTTGACAATCTCGGAATATTATTTTTATGACAAATATTATAAGTGTTATAGAAATATTTTCATGCAATATTAACATTATTGTAACACCAGTATAGAAGCGCAAATTACCAGATGAGTCAGAATTATGGCCCTTTTCCTGCTGTGTGTGGGCAGACCCCTGCATCTGTGCTCATTACAGGTTTGGGACCTAAATGTATTAGATGTGTACTGGAGGAAAATGAGTCTGCAAAGTATTTTAATGGAAGAAATACATTGCTCTTAGTTGTGGAGAAAAAAGCCCTCAAAAGACAGGAATTTCCTCGTGCTTCACTTTAAAAGACAAGTATGTTAACATGGAAATGTCCCTGAAAAGTCTTGTAAAATTAATGACAAAACTGAAAAAAGAAATGTAATGCGGCTCAAATTAATGTCTTGAAAGAAAAGTGGAGGTGTATTTATATTATCTTCAGGAGACTCCAGAACAGATTTGTGTAAGTGGGCTGTGGTGGTTGGTCCAGTACTTACTTCTGTGTAGTATATTTGTAGGTAATGTACTAATATATAATGCAGGACTGGAATATTATTAACTCTTTGTGACAGCTGTTTTCCCGAAGTCATAACTATAATTTCATTGTCTGCCTCTTCTCAGGGGAACACTGACAATAGTCACTAATAGGCATCTCTCATTTCGTCTGACACCTTTCCTCAAACAGGAGCCTGCAGGCTATTGACAAAGACATCCTGTTGTTTGGGATCCTAAGATTTGTCTTCATTTTTAGCAAAGATTTCTGTCTGCAACGCTGCTTTATTTGGATTTTCTGCCTCTATGAAAGGAGCATGTTCAGTGTCTGTCATCTGGGTTGACTTCGTACAGTAGGCTAACTTAAAGTGGAAACAACAGTACCTATTTCAGAAAAGCAAACAGTTGTGCTTTTGCCCCAAAAGATGGACATCACAAGAGAAAAGCATCAAAGACAAAAGAGGCAAAGTAGACGTGAAATTCAATTTCACTCAGCTGAAGCTGCTCAAGTGGACCCTGTCTCTACTGCTAGAGCGACCATATTGTGGATAGTAGGATTAACAATTTCTTTTCTCCACTGTAAATAAAAATTTGGTAATTCCCAGCTTTCTCAGAACCGCCTTGTGCTCTTTCTCATACAACGATGTGTTAGTTCTTCCTCCATCCCTGGGTCACTCTGGGTGAAGGGAAGAGTGACTCCTCCTTCTGTTCCCCCTTTGCTGTCACCTCTGGGGAAGATAAAAAATGCCACCCAAGTCTTTCCAGGACCCCTGAAAATTTGACCTTTGTGTGCACTCCTTCCCAAAGGCATATTCTGAGGGTCAGAAGGATGCTGCAGCTTCCAAACTAATATTCAGCACAGTTATATGGACCCCTGCTTCTTCTTCCAATTTTATTAATCAATTTAGGAAAATTTGATTAGCTCTGCTTGTTTGTGAGAATACAAATCAACTCCTCCCCCTTTGTTCTTCTAGGTTGTCCTCTGAAGTGTGCAGTCCTTGTGAGATGCTGATATCTTTCCCATGAACAAATTTTCATTTAGTCAATTGAATTATCATTTCATCTAACTCCTTCCTTCACTGGAATTGTGATGTTCATTGTGAGCTTTCTTTTGGCCTTGTAAAAAGTTTCAACTTGAGTATCAGAAAAAGTAGTACTTGGAAAATATTTTGATAGTCTTACAATTCAAGGTATGTTGTCAGGTTTCTGTAGTGACCACGCACAATTTAAGAGCAACATACATAATTAGCTTGGCACAGGTAGGGTGGAGAGGGATGTAGTCTCTGTTACCTCCCTTGTTCAGCTTTGGAGTCTCATGCTCTTGCGTTAGATGCTCATGAAATTACAGACTGTGAGTGGGATTTGCGTGGCAAAATGTAGACGTCTACATCGGAGTTAGTCACTCAAAGCTCCGTGTGTGTGGGGAACGGAGAGAAACAGGACAGATGAATCACAGCCTTGGGAAACCTATTTTTTACCTTTGTGCAAAGATGAAATGACTCACAGCCTGGAAATGCCCATTTGGCTAGTGAGAGAGATTGAGGTAAGAGCTGCAATGTGGTGTCTGCATTCTGCACCCCTAAAGCTAGGTGATGAACGCAGTGGTTTGTCTCTGGTGTGTGATTATGTGCTGGTGGGTACATGGTTATTTGTTGTGCTGTGTGAGCCTGGAGTTACTGGAAAAAAGCTCTATGTGTTTCCACACAGAAATTCCTTGAAGAACTAAAGACAAGTTTGAGTTTCCATATGTGAGAAGTCAGAAATCAAGAAACATGCAAGTTGAATTAGCATGTTTTCCCAGTACATAGGATTTATGCCAGCAAACTGAAAAAAACCTGCTATGTAAGTTCTCAAAACTTAAGCCGTGTGTCAAGTTAGTAACTGGGAGGTAGTTTAAATGATGGTTTAGTCAGCCTTTGAAAACTGTGTGTCCCGTGCACGTATGGAGATGTGTGGGTTCTTTCGTGCTGGCATAGAGCTGTGAGCTCTTAGTGTATTTCAGAGGTAGTCTTGTGTGTGTGTAAGCCATGCAATATGTCTCCAGCAAACTGTCTCCTTTCCTGCCAGGTCGCAGTCTATATAGGAGTCACATTGCTTTCTTGTCCTTTTGAACCTGGAGAGTTTTGAAGCCAAATGTTCAAGATTCACAACAACTGAAAGTAAGGTGTGGCCTGACTGTTGCCTGACAGGCACTGGATTCAGCACCGTCCTCCCTCCAGCCAACAAAACCAACATTCCCATCCTCTCCCTGGCAAAAAAAAAACCCTCCAAAACACAAATCTTCAGAAAAGAGCAGTGACTGTGTCATGAAACCATTATGAAATGTAAGTCTGAGTAACCCGAAGTACTTTTCTGAATCAAGTGGCACGGTTTGGCTGAAGTTGTGCCCCCACTGGCTTTTGTTTTGGCTGGAGCAGCCCAAAAGCACACTGTTAAGTTAAATCAGTGGTGTGGTGGAGGGCTGTCAACACAGCTGAATGTCTCCTGGCTGGCAGTGTTTTGTCAGCACTGGTCAGTGCTTCATGCACAAGCGGTTTCAGCAGAATCATCACCAGTGAGCAGCAGGCTCTCTGTGGCTTTTTTTACCTTACCTTGCAGGCAAGGACAGGCAGGCTTAGAACAGCAGCATTGTGTGGAAGCTGGCTTAGAGAGCCCTGTGCCGGCTCACGGGTTTAACTGGCTCACACCAGTGTGTCAGTGATGGCCTGGGAAAGCAGGGCTGGCGTTCCTCAGTGTGCTCCTGGGCTGTGCTAAGATGAACAGCACTTATGTACTTTATGTGTTGTGCTGACAGCATCTTCTAGTTTAGCCTCTACTGTGTAGCAACTGGGTGACTTCTGGTCTTTGGGATCTGTGTTTGAAGGAAAACCCTGTGTATGTGTATAGATGCACACAGATGCATGTGCAGTTTCATTTTTATTTTGAAAGATACTTGTCAAATAACAACTCCTGGATGAAATTCCTACCTTTATGTATTGGCAGGTCATAATTTGGATTATAGCTACTTCAGAATATTTTTTTTATTTGATAAATTGGCTTTTAGTAGCACTTTCCTCTATAATTCACATGCCATAATGCTACCAAATAATTCAGATAACTGATAAAAATACCACCTCAGGATTTTATGTGCGACTGCACTTTAAAGGAGCAGCAATGAGAAAGATGATCGCACATCTGAATCAGAAGGATAATATTTATATATAAATTGAGTAACCATGTAATTCTATTGGTGTTTCCCATGTTCTGTCAGTCCTCCTCCTCTTGCATGCTGCAGCTTGGTTTGGATCTTGTTCTCAGTATTTATTGCCTGACCTGAAAAGCTCCATCTAAATATTCAGGGAGTTGAGTGATGTTCCCAGTGTGCTAACAGCTGCTTGTGCACCTACAGCTGAGTAAAATATAAAAGACTGGTTGTTCTGTAGCTCTGTAACTTTTATTTTTGACATTCACAGGATGGTTTTGGAAAGTGGTTAAAAATTACATTTTCCAGTATTCAGCTGCAGAGGAGGAGTTGGTGTTTTCAGATGTGTTAGGAGAAGTGATGCTTTTTGTACACATCCATGTATCCATTCAGATCTCTGCAAAAGGGTTCTGCTGTCACAAGGCCTCCAAACCCCAATGAGGAGAGATCAGCCCTGATCTATCCTGGCAGTTAGATGTTATAAATTGCAGGCTACATTTATTTCCTGTCCAGTGTATATGTGTATTTTGTTGTTCAGCTCTTTTCCTCTGTGCTTTTAGTCCTGATGTAGAAACAGAAATCAGTGTTATATGCTTGCATGGTTTCTTTGGATAACTAAATGAGCTTTCTGGGTCTCCTCTGCTCAGGCAGGCTCTGTGCCCAGGTGATTCTGGAAGCCTTTTTCTCCAGCAGAATGTTCCATGAGGTTTTTCTCTCTCCCTTCTTACAGATACAGGGAGAGAGAGGCTGGTCAGAGCCATAATTTGTTCTTAAGATTCAAGAATTTTCAGTGGGTGGCTACCAAGATTCAACACTTACAGACAGATTCATCAGCTTAGCTAGACTGAAATGATTGCCTCCTGAAGAGGCTCTCTGGGAGACAGGGAAGATCATTCCTCTTATGCTGTTCTGGTCTTCCGCTTATCTTCTTTCGTTCCAGTCTTATATCCCACACTTACACGTTTAGCAATTTTTCTAATTTGTTGCATTTTAATGTCCATTAATCCTTGAATTCTTAAAGGCTGACCAAAACCAAATGCTACTAATCACTAATTTTACTTTTTNAAGTGAGGGGTACCTTTCTACCTTTCTGCACCCTTTCTACTGTAAAACATCACAGGCCACTGTTTTGTGCTCTCTCATTAATTAATTTCCTGGCTTTGTTCAATACACCTTGTGTTAACGAGGCTTTAGAAGGCCTTTACTTGGAAGTTTAATATATATATATTACAATACATACAGCATATAAATTACTTAAGGTAACAGTATATACAGTGTTACGTAAATGCTTTATAAAAACCACTCCAATATGGTTTTGTAGGCCATCGTTGGCAGCGTGTTCCTATAGCAGCGCATAAAAAATGAACATTTTGAGCTACGTACATCACGAGGCTTTCTCTGGGTTGTCTACAGCTATCCTAAGTACAGGTGAGGTTTTGGGAGAGTGTGGTTAGTTTGATGGTTAGTGATAGATGGCTTAGTTTGGCCATCTATCAGCAATGCGTGATATCTCCCATATGCTGGGTTTGCATTGGTTGTTCGCAGTCATGCTGTGATGAATGAGCACACTCGGGCTGGTTGGTCTCTTGCTTTCCTCACTCATTTCCAGGTAATGGACTCGTAGCTTGTAATAGATGTTATTAATCTGTAGCTGCCTGACATTACATTTTGTACTACTGAATGTAATCTTACTGTGTTACTCAAGATCACTTGACTCTCTGTACAGTTCAATCTTTCTCTTAATTGACCTTGCCTCCTGAATTTGTATTGCAAGAAAACTTCTTCATCACAATTAGAGTTCTTGTGCAAAGACCATTCAGGTAAATAATGAATACAGGCAATCCTAATCCCAATTCTGTGAATCTTGATTAGTCATCCCCCATTAACCTAGTGGTATCTCTTCCAGATTCAGATTTCCCTGCTTTTTCTTTAGCTTGTTTGCTGTTAACCTTTTATTCAGCCAGACATTTTGCTAACCCAAACCTTCTCCAGTTTAACCTATGGTTTCTCATTTGACACTGTCTCAAACAGTTTATTAAAATTCAACTAATTTTCTCTTTGCTTAGAAAAATTAGCCAGCTTATCAATGAATGCTCTTGCCACATGTCTTTCCTTGGAGGACCCATATTTTCTTTCTTAGCTTTACCCCTGTTTTTGGTCCTTTCCTTAACAAGTGTCACATACTACTGGTGTCTGTCTGAAACAGAATGTATTGTGTGGATCAAAATAAAACATTGTTTACTCAGGCTGAAGGTGCTTTAACCACCTTTCTAGAAATGGCTGCTTGTTTTGCTCTTTGTTATGTGGCAGTCCCCTGGTGGACCTGCAGTTGTACCTGGGCCTTCCCTTGCCAGCTCTTTGGACTCATGGACCAGTGTTGACTCATTCTTTTCTTCCGCTCTCCCATCTGTCAATCCCTGTGTAGTGCGGCATCTCCCATGCTCAGATAATCGGCTGGCAGGGGCTGTTTTGTGTGGCCGTATGACACCTAGAGCACCCAGCAGCCAGGGCATCCACAGCTAAAATGTGGCAGTCAGTATAAGTCAAGTATGTACCTACCATTAAGAGTTGATTTTTTCACATTTTGCCTCTTCTTTTTTGTTGTTGTTGTTTCAGTTTGGAGAAGCTTTCAGTTCCTTTGGGAATTCTTTTTAAAACAGGCAAAAGTAGTTTATCTTGTATGTTCGATCTCATCTATTGCAGGGTAATGATGCATGAAGTTGGTTTGTTTCTCCTTTCATACACTCATTGTCTTTGAGTTCCTAAAATAGAGGAGGGAGATGAATGTTAAGAGCCAGAAGCTTCATGTTGTTCAAGTGAGGAAGATAGTCCTGGATGAAAGAAAAAAACGCTTGTTCTAGGGCTGGTAACAGAAGGTACATCAGCACGAATAAACTACTGTGCTGAAGGTTTTTTTTTTTTTTTTTTTTTCCCCCATGTTCCCTGAAACACACGTTCTCTGCACAACAAACAAGACTTGTTCAAAGCCTGAATGCTTTTGGAAGTTCAGAGTCAGCGAGGCCTGTCCCATAGTCATAGAGATTCGTTGACCGGAAAATTCCTATATTTGTCTTGTGAACCTCTGTTTAAAAATATGCCAATTGTCGTGGACTGTGATTGTTTTTTTTAGACATTATTTTTACTGAATTCTGTGCAGCCAATGGCATCCCTCTTAGTATAGAGGATCTGGTAAGTGGGAGTTAGGTGTAAAGACAGAATGTGTGTTTACTTAAAATTAGAAGACGCATAGTGTTGAAAAAGTTTTGTAATGCCTTAACCTAACTGTACATCTCTTTATCAGCTAAGTGTTTGAAACTCCTGTGCCATACTGTTACGTCACTGATCCCTGTGTTGAAAAATACCAGTTTAGAAACTGAATGAAGTTACAGCAGGATATAAGTTAGGATGAATCATCCTTTGCTCATCTTCTTAAGGGTAATTGTCATTTGCCTACTTTATGCTGCAGAGTGTAGCACAGAAATATTTTATGTTACCTGATTTTGCTGCTTACCATTAGCCATTTTAAATAGTGTTGATGTTACTGAGTTCATTCTCAGCTGAAGCTGTCCTCAGCTTTTAGCATGACAAGTTTAATTTGTGTGGTTTTCCTCACCGTGTACTTGCAATATCTGTTGAGAATAATCGGTTTTAATATTTCCTTGCATTCCTTTAGCACTTCTCAGGATAGTATTTTGTAGTCCTTTACCGATACTGGAAAAAAAAATGCTTATTAAGCATGGTAGCCCTAATTTAAAAACAGCCATTTGACAGTTGTCAGATGACTAACATGAATCACCTTAGAGGATTTTCAAAGTCAGCACTGTTTGAAAACATGACTTTTTTTTTAACAACTCTAATTGGGCACTCAGAATCCTTAGTTACCTTAAAAATGAAAAAAAAATACTATAAATAGCTCTATCCATTTTGCATCACTGCTGGAAAATAGGATTAAATAGATGCTTGTTTTGACCTGTGATTCAAAGAAAGCAAACCTCAGATATTTAGTAACACTGAAATAGCAAATTTGCCATTATTTTAACTGCTAAATAGCATGGACTTACTGGGTCAGGGAGTTTTTTTAGGTGGTTGAGAAGCTCCTTTTTCATCTACACTTGTGCATTAAAAATATTATTTTTTTCCTCCCTCATATTCAAGTGAGGAAGGAAAAAGATCTTTCAACTTTTCTGTGTCTGTATTTGCAGAAGCGTGCCCCATCTGTTAAGACATGTAAGTCATGCAAGCCAACCTGTGCTGTGTGTAGACTGGCTTACTAGGTTGTTTTAAAACCTCCAGTTTTAAAACTCTGGAATCATTAAGTGAGTCACAGCAATGGATATTAAAGAATCAGCTCAATTATATTAAACACCAGCTTCTTCCCAGTTCAACTTTCATTTGCTGGTGTTTTATTTGGGTGTCCTGTATGAAAGATGGTGCTGTACATGAGGCTTTGCTTAGTAAGAAAAATAAGCAAAGTTCTGATGAGCTTCAAAACTGTGATGTTGTTCTGGGTGCAGACACCAAGCCTCAAACAAATTATCTGGAGAGAGAGAGCTTTGAATTTCCTACTGATAACAGCTGTTAATAGGGCCAGTCTCTATAGGTGGACATGCACTTGGTGTTAGAGGCACGGACTGCAATCGAATTTCACCTTTTGCTTTCATGTACTCTGCAGAGGCTTTGGCTTCTTAAATAATGGATAGAAAACCCTGTGGCCACAAGGTTATTTACAAATAACTAATGTAAATGTTTGTTAAAAGGGATTGCTTGTTATAGCTTAGTTCATCAGTGAACCTTTGTGCTTTGCCCCCACTTTATTTCAGTGCAGTTAAAAACAAAGCAAAACAACAAAAAACTTTAAATAAGAAACATATTGACTTTGTTAGAAATGATAAAAATACACGATTGGATTAACATATCTTTTCCTGGCTGGGTATTTGATAAAACTCATGAAATCATGATTCTGCAGGGACTTTGTAAGATGATGGGCTAATGGGTTGGAGTGTAAGCCTACTACGGAGAGTAGTATGCCAGAGAAGAAGAGTATAAACTTAGTTTATGTGGTAATGAATAATATTGAATTCGAGATTATTTCTAAACAGTATTTTAAAAAATGCTTTCGTTGTTCATTGCAGACTGTTTCTATAAAACATTGCATTAAATGAAAGACTGTGAACAATTCATTAACAATTCAGTTACTGTTGATGGGATATGATACAGTTCACTGAATCAAGCCATGTAAATAAGTGGTATATTTTTAATTAGTCTAGGAAAAAAAAAAGATACAATTTTCTGTAGATTTTTCTGCACTTTTATACTTCTTCAACTGTGCTGAATTGAGCAAAAGAATATTAAAACCTCAACTACATGTTGC